>VVHJ01033436.1:0-28023 GCA_015107715.1 Tylochromis polylepis | reverse complement strand
TTTTCTAATTTTTTTTTTATTTTTTTTAAAAAATATTTGTTTTTTTTTTTTGTTTTTATTTTTTTTTTTTTTTTTTGCTTAAATTATTTATAGATCAGCGTTAAGGAGCTTAACAAACAGTCAAACAAAAAACAATGTCCAAAGAAAGATCTCTAGAAAGCCAGGACAACTATTGTTAAAAACTGAAAAGTGATATATCTGGCTCATTGGAAGTAAAATATAGCAATGAAGGGTGGCTCAAAAAAGAAAAGAATCACTGGAAAATTATTTTGGTATCTGATGTATTTTCTGGCCTGAACCTCATCCTTCTGGCTAACCACATGATTTAAATGTGACACTACAGATCTGGTGGCCAACACAGACCATTACTGATCATTTAAGATTATTAAATGATTAAGTGTGCGTTCTGTGACCAAGTTTTTAAACTGTTCTCCTTCTTTGTTCACAAAGGAAAGGCAGCTATAGGAAAGAAAGTGGAAGGTTCATACACTCCTAACTGGCATCTAGGCAGTGAAGTGAAAGAACACCAAATATAATTGCACAAGTAAAATCAGTCAAGTCAAAACATCGCCAACAATTTCACCTGGACGTCTGAACAACAATCATGATGTTTTTCTCTGTGTCATCAGGTTCTGCATTTCTTTCTCTTTCCTTTGACATGAAAAATGCCACAAACATATCAGGAGTGTTACATTTTATTTGGTCTCATGTCTTTTGAGCTTTTTTCCTCCTTTGTTTTTCTCCACAGGTTAAAACCCATTATAATAGTCAAGAGAAATAAAAACATTTTCACATACTGTATACAGAAATAATCCTCTTGTGCACAATAAAAACAGTTGATTAGGCCCAGCCCAGTGCGAGATTTCACAAAAACGCAACGAGAATGTATTTTCAAAGCCCAAGGACTGCAAAACCTCTAACTCACAGGAGCAGAGACAGTTTTGAGAGAGATGTAAAAATGACTGCCAGGGCAATGCAACAGTTGTGTTATCACATCGCCTAGGTTGTAATAAAACACACAATAGACATGGAAATGAATCTGGAACAATTACAAAAATAGCAAATAGATACAAAGGCAGAGAGGTGGTTGAGCTTGTCTGCTACCTTAAGGTACTTACAAACACTTCCTCTCCATCTAGCAGTTTTATGCACATAAAAATTCAGTATGGGTGCCCCAAGGGGACATTCGGCTGCAATTTAAGTGTAAGATTTTGCTGCAATGTACATAAGGAAATGGAAATCAAGCTCTAACAGGCACATTTCTCAGGCTTTTCAATAACACAGACAAAATACTAGGGCTTGCAGAAAAATCAGTTTCATGCAGATTTGGCCAACTTGGTGAACTGGAACGTAACGTTGATCTGTCTCATGTGAAGCACCCATACATCTTAAATACTCCAGTGAAAACCTATAAAATGCTTTGTTCATATGAAGCAATCAATCCATCATCCTAATGTGGACTGTGTCCATGACCATCTTGAGAGAGAAATAGTTTTAATCCAGTGTGTAAAAAGATGGCCATTTATAAATATCCACATTAACCCCTATATATAAATTTTGTCAATGTCCTCAGCTGGCTGGCAGGAAGCTGTCAGAATGCAAAGTCTTTTCACAGTACTGTGAAGCTGTGAGTGGGAGAGATTTGACCACTGAGTCATGGGGATTTGTACCATCCAAACCGTTTCAAATTGCCTCTCTGGATCGTTTAGAGTTCAGTCATTTAAGCCCAACCGTGAGCACCTGAAAGAGACCACCTACTGTTAAATACCCTCGAGCCTCAGCAAAATTCTTTACCGTCTTATATCTGTCTAAGAAGACGTTAATCAGGTTAAGCCTCACTAGTTTAGTCACCTATATATCCATAAATGTTAATATTGATTTCTTTAAAAATGAAGACATCTTTGTCAGCACTAAATATGTCAGTGCTCGGCCAAACCTGCTGGGAGCTTCTTTTTTAAGCATTCATTCTACATCAAGTTTTAACAATGCCTAAAAGATGCAAACATCTGTGAGAATAAATCAGTTCATTTGAATAGACTCGACCCATCAGTCGATATCACCTCTAGCTAGTGCTAGGTAGCTCAACTTTAACATTCATGCTACGGTTCATTTTAGAATGACTAATGTTTAGCTGTCCTAAATGAAGGCATAACGGGGAAACGGTGACATTTAAGATTTGGGGCTATAGCTAACACAACAGTTGACTTCATGCAAATCGATTTGTTTTTATATCTTAAAATGAATGAAATAATGTAAATTTTGTAGTCTAAATGTAATATACATAATGCCATATTTTATGGCATTATGTATATGTATGTATATAAAACAAAGAAAAAGAGTCTTTGGTTAAAACAAAGAGAAACAAAACATCACAGACAATGTACTAGGGCCCCAGGTAGCCAGCCACTCACTTGGGGTCAGTGTCACAATTAACTTAACATCCACCCTTTTCTATTAGTTAATGCATTTTCTTCTATATTCCTTCTTGTTGTTAGCCATCTAATCCAGGTTAGTCTCTAATTATGTCTTTAAATGTAGAACTACCATATGAATCCAGATATACAGTATCAAATGACTAAGAAAGATCCCAAAAATATCAGCCATTTCTGTTATTAGCAAACGTTACCGAGCAGACAATAAATCAATTCGCACTTTCTATATTTAAGACACAGGGGCTGTTTACTTAACCAACTCACATGCAGCACATTTGGTGGTGTAGAAACATAATTTACAGGTTGCACGGCTCCTGTTTGAGGAAGATCACGAGGTAATTGTGTGTCAATAGCAAGACAGAACAATAATCACAACCACAAGGCTGTTGTATGCTGTCGAGTGGAGGGAAGGCATGAGTATGTGGGCCTTGGACTTAATAACCTCACAGATAAAGTCCATGTTTATTTTCTGCACAGAGCGGCAGCTTTCTCCAGGAGCCATCACCGAGGTCTTGAACGTGAACTGGTCTTTCTTTCATTTCTCCTATTCACTCGCCTTTTGTCGTTACTTAAAGGGACAGCAGATGGCGACCTTGGATGCACAGGCTAAAAAGAATTAGGAATAGTATTCACAGTTTCAGAGCCTGAGCGTTAGCTTACACACCTGGCAGCGCCTGTCACAGACATGGCTTTTGTCCCCATCCCTATTGGGATGTGCCATACCAGTACAGTTGATGAAAGGTCATATTTGATCATCCTGTCTCGGCCTATTAAGGCCAAACAAAGGCCCAGGCAGGTGTTTCAGTTTAATACGAGCCAGATCGAGCAATAATGTGTGTCTGTCACTGACAGCTAGCTGGGAGACAACTAAACAAGGGTGAAAATCGGCTATATTTGTAACATCCACTTAATTGAACACAAACAAGCAAAAGCAGCAAAGGTAAATGGAGTGAAAGCCACTGAAATGGCAGGCCATCTATTTTGTCGTTTCAGAATGTGCTCTACTGACCTGCCAAGGTAAAATTTCATCAATAAAGCAAATACAACACACGTTCAGCCTTAGTTTTTTTTTTCCATCCAGCCTTATTGAACCATTCTCCAATTTGCCTGGTAACTATGAAGGAAAGAAAACATGCTTTAACTGGAGCTGCAGCAATTTAAGAAAGTCAATTCTTCACTGGACTTCCTGACTTTCTTCAAGTCAAACTCCAGAAGCGTATGTCTGCACAGTGTACACAGTGTTCTCTGCCACTGTAAGTAATCATTTCAAGCGTTCAGACTATTAAATGAATTTCATTTTCATGCCAGAAAAACAGAAAAGAAAAAAAAAATGCCTCCAATATTCCTCATTTAGCTTTCTTAGTTTAACTAGAACAAGGTGCATGAATAACATTCAGCGTTTCCCCACCATTAGCCGGCACTTTGTTGTCACCGTCACACACTAGTTGCTAGTTGTTTATCGTGTTAATTTTGCGACACATTTATAAAAAGACTGAAAGGAGGAACACAAGTAAAGACAATATCAGGTAATATGTCCTAAAGAGTGACCAAAAAACAGAGTTTATTCTACAGAGTGCTTGAGTGATTTGCTTTCATGCCAAAGGTTAGCATTAGCTATGTGGCTACTGACGGCTAAATAGGCTGCTATTTAGTTTATATAACCATCTGTGTTATCAGGCTCCACCTGGCTAGGCTCACAGTCCTATCAAAATGAAGACTGAACATGAAGATAAAACTACTTAAAATTAAAAAGTAAAATTATTGAAATTAATCATTTCAGCAGCTGAATGTTTTTGTTTTGTTGGCAGCTCTTTGGGTTTTTTCCCAGCTGAGCAGGAGTGTGACAACAAACACAAAAGCACTTTTATTTCTTTTCAAACTCGAGTTTAATCTCTTCTGTCTTTTAGTTATGATTTCAGTTATATGTTATGGTTTGCCAGATCATTTTATCACTTTTTTGTGGCTTTATTTTTTTTTACTTTATAACCTCTTGCACAAAATATTTGACTATAACAAGTTTAGGGATTTTCTGGTTTCCCAATTTTGCCTTAAAGATGGCAAATAAAGTAGGTTCATAAGCACCTGGCACTATTATTTATAAAGCTATTACAGGTGTCTCGGTGTCCCTGAATAGCATTAGTCCCATGGAAGTCTTTGCATGATTACTACTACAGCTGAATCAATGGTTTAATCAAGGTAAATCAGATAATAAGTATGCATGTAAACACATCTGCTGCTCACAAAGCCAAATTTAACCTGCGAGTGTAAGCGTAACCTGAACAAACATTACACAGCACATTCTACTGTTCCTCTTTCACAAAGGGTTTTGTTTTCTTTTTTTTTAATCTGGATAATGGCTCTGATTTTTCACCTTTAAAAGTCTAAAACAATACCACCACTCACAAGTGGCCGCTTGGCTTGATGAGGGTCAGGGCCTTAGGGGTTCTCCATAGTGCCATCTCATTAGATTTCATTCATGTAATAACCAGTTGTCATTCAACGATTAGGGGTAATGGTCTGAGCTTGAACTCTGAATGAAGATCACAGAATCAAGTCTGCTCCCTGCCACTGAGGGGCTCAAAGCAGCTCACTGGTGGCCAGATATAGGGCTCGCCTTTAGAGATTTTAGTTCCTTTCTCCCTGTCAGTTTGTACTCAGGGCACTGATTTGCCATGACGGATGGGGCGATGCCCGAAAGAGCAGAGCATCACAATCAACTCATCAAGACTTTAGTATTGGAGTGCTGGCTGTCAGCTCCAGCAGATAAATGGCAGCTCTGGTTGCTAAATCTGACAGCCAAAACCAAGAATCGGATGTCTTTGTCCGCAAAAGGCTTCCTAAAATGTGTCCCTTTCATATCCCTCAGCGAGCAGACTGTACATCTATCAGATTCAGATTACACGTTAAGAACTGAAGTAGGAGTATTTGGAGTCTATGTGCATGTATTCCATACCCAGCCTAAATAATTCATTACCAGAAAGGCTTCTAACCACCTCAAGAAATTATGAGCAGGAGTAAAAACATTGTGTCCCAGGTAATAATGTAATAATTTGTGTAAAGCACAGTGACTGCAGTTATTGCAAATAATATTTTATGTCACTGTACACACACTTGATGGAGAAGGCCAAATTGTTCTTTTCATCAGCAGGACTGAGAGAAAATTAAAGTCTGGCTCCAAGAGAACATGCAGACATGACATGACTGGCGGCTGAAGTGGATACTTCACACACGGACAATTTATGACAGAAATAACCTGCCAGACGTTTCAATCATCTAGATTTCCTTCATCTTTTTCTTTTCTTTTTTTTTTAAATATAGGGTGGGGGCTCACAGAGCATCTGTTGACAATAACAGCTACCCAAGTGTAATGACTCTCAGAAAATAGCTGTCATGACTTTGCGTGTTGACGTGAACAGACAAGGCAATAACTCGTCACTTGTCATGTCTTTAAAATGTCGGTGGGGCGGACAAGAGAGCGGAGAAAGGTGGGGAATGCTGCTGAAGGATCAACAATTTTCTATACTAGGTAGGTTTGCTCAGCACGAAGAAGATTCATGTCCAGGTGATGGCAGGTGAGTTGTTCAATTGGAGTACAGGCTGACATCAAGTTTCAGACAAGCAAGCTGTCAAACACTGCTTAGGTAAACCTGTCAGATTTGGAATGGTGGTGGCCTGTATGTAATTGCTTTTACCTGTGTGTTCGATGCAGTGGAACTTTGTAACCCTCCAGGTACATGCCAGCTGCACAGTCATTTACATGAAAAACTGCTGCCACGTTAAAATCAGGCTCAAGGATTTAAAAGGATTTGTCACCTTGTCTAACAGCATTCGTATCCTCCTTAACCAATTCATAATCCAAGGGGTTTGTACAACTATTTTCTTTTTCTTTCCTAATCAGACAATTTGACATTCACGCCCACTTTCCGCAGCAGTTGCCAGATGTGCGGAGGCGTGACAGTAGGCAGCGTTCTGAACTAGGTCTTATTTCCCTTTTTTTCTTTTTTAAAATTCCTGATACAACTACCTCTATCCAATTTCAAATCGCGGAAGAGTTAAAATGTGGACTTATACATTTCTTTTCAGATGTAGTTGGACAAGACACCCACACATGTAGCAGTTAGCTCATTCAAAGAATTAAAAATTAGATCTTTACAAGCTGACTATAACTGGTATGCCCAGTAGAGGACACATGTACACATTATTGTGCCAAAGTAGCACACAATACACCTTTCAATTTCAAACCATAATGCCCTGGTAAAATGAGCACTCCGCTGCAAATGGACTCTGTCCTAGAACAAATGCCATCTCTTCTAGCCGCATAGAAACCTGGCTGTGACTGAACTGAATGCTCTGCGCTGTCAGGACAAAACTGCCCGCAAGAAAAGCTTTCCACATACGAAAGGAGTGAAGGCAGAACAAAATGAAAGGAGCAGGACTATCTCCCAAATCACCACCAAATCACTCCGGGGTTAAGATGCAAAAAAAGAAAAAACTGAGCTTTGACAGTAAAGATGAAGTCCGGTCAGCAGCTGTAGCCAGTGGCAACAGAGAGACAAAGAAATGGAAGAGAGAAAAGGTGGCTCAACCTGTCTTTGAAACTTTATGCATGTGAAAGTGCACAGCTTAAATCTACGCATAAGCCGGAGCGGGGCGCAACTCGATATGCGGGGCATTTTTGTAATGTCAGGGCAAATTAATTAACCAAATATCTCAGCGCTTTGTTATGCTCCCTGCTCTTATCTAGAGGCTAATTATCACTATCAGCTTCCTCTGTACGTCAGTGGGATTATTAGGCTAATCACAAAGCTTTTCCCTTTGGAGACAAGGTTTTCACTCTTCGACAGAACAAAGCTGTTATTGTCCTCCAATGACACGGTGACGGTGATGAAGCGAATCAGCATTTGTACTTGCAACGTTAGAGTAAAACCATAGTTAACAGGCTGAGAGTTTGTGCTATGAGTAGGTGGGTCTCTCAGTTGCTTCACCTGCACTGGTTAAGTTATGCTTAACCAGTGCTTGAGCTTACTCTCAATTAAAAAACAAAACAAAAAACAAACCAACACACACACACACACACACACACACACACACACTCAAAAGCTGTTATGCATTGGCAGTCTGGAGTTATTTTGTTGCTGCAATTTTCCCACAACCTGTCTCACTCCACTACATTCCTCAGGATGATTTTATAAAATAAACTAATCCCTGAGAAAGTGTGAACATGTTACATTTAGCATGTACACTTATATACCACAACATTAAAACCACCTGTCTAATACTGGGTAGTGCTTTCAGGAGTGCTTGCTTTCAGGAGTGCATGCAGAAATATGCACTTTTGCATGCACTGGGAAGTTAGCAGTGGATTGTTTGGGGCTGGTGGATGGCAGGGGTTGTTCAGGATTGTTCCGGTCCATCCTGCTAATGCAGGTTTTGATGTGAGTTTGGAGACCAAATCAGTGCCTCAGGCTTTTTGACAAGGGGGTTCCTGGTCTGAAACAATGCTAAAGGTGGGTGATACGTGTCAAAAAAAAAGAAAAAAAAGAAAAAACTCCACACATTTTCCAGCAGAAAATGGCATTTAAGATGGTCAGTCTTATTCACTTTCCCTCTCCGAGGCTTTAATGTTGTGGCTGATAGGTGTAGAATGATCAGTAATGATAATGAACCATGAGAAAGTTTTTCAGTTATTGCTGTAGTGCATTCTGGTGTGCTGAAGCTAAAAACATGATATTGCCACATCTGTACAGTGAGGTTCTCCCTGTATTGCTGTATCTCTTTTTTAAATATCTAAAAATAGTATCATAGGTAATTACAGACTGTTTTTCAGTTTTTTTTAACAAAACAAAAACCACTAAATTGGAGGGACGCTGCTATTCTCACGACGCCTAAAAACATCTAATGAGCGAGGGAATTATTATTTATTGTAATGGACATTGCCAATCAAGAAACTTTAGGAGACATTCTGGAGAGTTAAATAGCATTCAGCAGCACTTTCATTTCAGTAAGGAATCCATGAAGCCAGGTAAACTAAGCAAAAAGAAAATTGCTCCGGTCAAATGTCCATCTGGAACTTTAAGTCTTAATCAGCACGAAATTTTACTGGAAAAGCACCAAGTTGTGATTTTTATAGGTGCGTTTGTGGGCCATTAGCAATGACTTCTGAAATCATCAGCTGGTGGTTTAGCAACCCTTGAGTGACCAGAAGTCAGTGCAGAGGAATAAAACAGAAAATGTTTTTGTGTGGCCTTCACAGATCTCTGGAATGTTTTCCTTGGACTAACTTTTTCCTATTCTTCCATGTTAAGCTATCTGCTTTGCGAATGAACCATAATAAGAATAGTTTCAATCTTCACATGTAACTCTCTAGGGAGGGGGAAAAAATGAAGCACCTGGCTCATATTTACTCAGACATTAAAATTTGGTACATCAAGAAACTCAGAATTCTGGGTTGGCTTTGTGAGACTGATAACGCCTACAAAATAAGTAGACTGTTTTGTGAAGTACTTTAAAACACTTTTAAAGTACTTTGTTGAACCTCTTATAAGTGGTGGTGATTAGACAGTATTTCTGACAAAATCTGAGAACCATATGTTCAAATAGTCTGTGTGATTGTGTCAGTTTGCTCTGTGCTGTTCTGTTCCTGGCACTTTAAGGAGGTAAAAACAATACATTTGCAAACAGCCTTCGTCCCGGGACTTACACAGTCACAGTGGCATTCTTTGGCATATGTAGGGAATGCGGAGGGCACCCCCTTTCTTGTTTCCTGTGCTGTGTCGCCTGCCAGCCTGAAAGAATTTGTCCAATTCCTGGCATTTCCCGGAGAATGTGACTGCAATGTTATCTGCTTCCAAGTGGAATGCCTGGGTCATGGTTTTATCTTGGATTTCTTGAGCAGCCTAGAGTATCCACTCAGAGTGTTTTCTCCCATAATGCAACAGGCAGACGCAGTTTAAAAAGAAACAGTAAGCTTTCCTTGAACAATGAGTCTAGACATACACGCAGACGATATTTTTCTTACACTGCAATGCTAAGCTGATTTGCAAATTTAAGCCAGATTCGTAGCATCTTCCCTACGCACCAGATTAACCATTCAAAGAGCCTTGAAAAGATATATATTAAAAACACTTCACGAAATAAGGCACTCCAATTTTCCATTGTCCTGAAGGCTTTCAGTCTGCAGAGAGGTAGAGGCAGATGAAGCTGTGCAAGTCGCCTTATCCACCTCTGCATTGTCACAATGCTTCAAAGGTAAGGGGAGATGAAAGCAGTTGATATGAGCAGTCTGATAGAATCTGAAGATGGGACTAGTGATCTGTATTCTGCTCCTTCAAAGGGATAGAGAAACAGAGGGAAAAAAGAGAAAGAATGAAACGGGCACCAGCTATTGGTTCACAGGCAACTATCCCACAATTCATTGTACCACCTTTCACTGGCTTTCTGGTTTCCAAAGCAGCAGGCTGGTGTATAAATAAGACCTGTGATGATTGGCGCTCCCATAGGGGAAACCTCCCTTGGTAGGTTGAGTGATGAGTGTGCATGTTTTTTTGTTTTTTTTTATAACATTCCGAATCCTTGTTCCGATGTAGGACATAGTAGTGGAAATGGTCCTGGACAGTGCTCCTGCGATAAAATCCAGGCTCATAACATCTATAAATGAGAATAAGCCCCTTGTCGGGGCAAGGCTGGATTTAGAACCTGTCATCTTTGAGTTGCGTCGGGGACTTGAAGGGCTTGAGCCCCAGTATCCTGCGGGGGTGAGCCCTCTCTTTGGTGCCATCCAGAGGCTTGCTGCAGGCCCCGCAGCCAAAGTCAATAAGGGCCGAGTCAGCTGAGTTAATGGGTGCTATACGGAATGAGGGCAGCGTGGGAGAGCCGTTGGCAGAACATGGGGCAGAACGTGATGTGGGAAAGGGAGCTGAGAAGGGGTCAAAGGGCGAGGCTGCATCCGAACCACTTGAAGGATCAGCCTTGAGGGCAAAGGGGTCACAGTCAGGAGAGGGGAAAGGGTCACAGTTGGTGAAGGGGTTGGTGGGTGATGGCTGATAGCTCAGTAAGTTGCTTTCTGAGCGGTGTGGGCTGCGCCCACCACCTGAGTTTCCACCACCTGCTGAGATAAAGCTCCAAGGGTCGATGCGGGGGCGGATGGGAGACGGGCGGGGCCGAGGAATGACGCTGACCTCCAGGCGACGTGTTTTGGGGCTCCAAAGCGCAGGGTTGGGGTGGAGAGGCTTGTCATCAAAGTCCTGTGTGTCTTGGCACAAGGGCAGGTCTAAAACTGAAAAGCACATAAAGGAAAAGAAAAAAACATTAATGGGGCACTAAAACACACAGTATCTGTCCGAAAAACACTGGAATCATTTCAAAACACTGTTTTTTGTCAAGTATACGTAAGGTGAATGTAATGTGGTGTCCACCAAAGCATTTTATTTTAAGGGGGTGTACAATTTCAACTCTTTGCAACTGAAGTAGAACATTTTGACAAGGTGCTAAAAATTCCAAGTGCATGTCAAGGTCCTGGGTGACTATTCCTTGCTGAGCACCTGACACTTTTTCAAGTCATTCAGAGTTCATAAATAGTCAACAGTAAGTACAACACTCTGCTCATTACTGTCTTTTTATTTTATTTTATTTTTTTATAAATCCAGCGGTTCAGTCCCAGTGGACCCCAACCAACAAGACACTTCCTTCACTGTTTGTAAAAGTGCTGAACAACAAGTGAGGAGAAGTTAATGCTTGGAGGAACATTTTGTTCACTGTAGGTCTACCAGTTAAGAAGCAAGACGGATTTTGACATTACTTCTGTGGATACTCTGTATCATAGCAACCAGTGTCCCAACGGAAAAAATAATGTTGCACTCCAAATCACTCTGAAAGCTCTGATTTTTCAGACCAAAGAAACCCTTTTGGACCCTGTTGGACACAGGCCCTAACTTAAGTTGACCCTGTTGACATCACGAGCATTAGTGACTTGAGGAAGTTGCCATTTCCTCATGCTGCTCTCCTTGATGACTTAACTCAACCTTGTCACAAATACACAATATGAGAAAAAGGCTGAATATTCAACATAATAAACATCTTCATCATTTTGTCTTTAACTTTATTGGTTGAAAAGTTTAATTGTTAATCTGCAAATGACTCTCAGAGTACTGTAGAACTGCCCCAGTGTGCTCTCACACACTCCTCTCCAACCAAACTCTGCCAAACAGTGTGAGATGAAAGCGATCCAAACAGTAATATGAAATCGGTACATTATTGTTCCAAAAAGAAATGGAACAATTACCAGCACAGAATGCTGATGCAATTAGTTTAAATTAAGTATAACATAGCACAATGTAGCTCTTTGACAAAGCAACAACAGTGGCAAGCAGAGAGTGTAAATTAGCACCGACAGGAACATTAAACTCAGTATAAATCAGTCTGAATGAACATTTGCTAGTTCCAAATGTGATGTGCCTGCCAAATGGCATTATTTACATCAACAGAAACTCTCCAAGGCTGCTAAGCTATTCAGCTGACAAGAAAGAGCAATCAACAGTCACATGAGAGAAGGGGGAAAAAAAGGCAGAGGAAGGAATCCTCTGAATTTGTCTCTTTCACGTACACATTCTCTGCCAGTAACCTTGTGGCAGTGTGTCTATGCATCTGAGTCATTACAGCCAGTAAACATAATAAGATGTTTAGCTAAAACACTTGCTGTTTAATTATGTGTGGCTTTTTTGCCTCTGCACGTTGCATATAACGAGCGCACATGTTTTGGGAGATCATGGTTGTTAGCAGCAGAACAGGCGAGGCTCGTCTGCTCAGTACCTGCGGGTAGAGCTAGGGAAGAAAAAAAAAAAAAACCTCTGTGTGGAGAATCCAAGGCTTTGTGACTCAATCGGACCGTATATAGAGTGTGAAATGTTACCCAGGGGCACTCTTAAAGCCTTCCTGAAGCCCACTCGCTCACAGAACAACCAATGCTCATGCCTCTGTCATTACAGATCTGAAGTGTGCCAATGTGTTTCTAAGAATTGTGTATTAGCCTTCGGAGGAAAAAACAAAAACGAAATGTGACTGTACTGTAAAATTAATATGCTGATTAAACACAAAGAATGAATTTAAACACAAACCACGACATATTTCATAATTTTGAGAAGGATACTAATGCCAACTACTGGCACTACTGGCCAAGCCTGAGAAGCAATGCTGAACTTCAGCCAAATTCCCAATCTACCCGAGCCAGCGAGGTCAAGAATAGATTAGTGGGAATTTTGAATCTGCTGTGACCTCAGCTGTGATGCCTCATGTTTCCCATTCATCTTTAACTCTGGAATGAAAGAAAACTGTCTGTCTTGGAAAGGGGTGGGCAACAAGAGAGGACTGGACGGTAGCTTTGCTTAGCAAGTATTAGCAGTGAAGGATGAAGGGCCAGCTGTTACCTGAGATATGCAAATAGCAGAGGAAAAAGCTTTGATGTAAATGAAAAAAGCTCATACAGCACTGAAGCCTCTGTTGTGCCAGAAAGATCTTGCTAAAGAAAAAAAGAAAAGGCACAATAATTTAGAAAGAACTGTGAGGGAACATTGTAATACTGAGGCGGTACATTATTCAAGGCAAAGGCTGGATCAGAATTGCAGGGTGTCCTGCAAAAATACTGAGCGCTTTGGAAGGAATGCAGATGAATTATACAGCTAAATTTAAAAAAAGAAAACAAATTATTTCACCTATCTAGAGAAGAGTCTGCTTTAAGAACGACTCCAGTGATATTGCACTACACTTTAATCAAGTAAAAATATGTAGAAGATGCAATTTGCTTCCTACATTACCTACTTCCCAAGCCTTCTTTGAACCAATCAGCCTGGTTTAAATCTGTGCTCTCAGTTATTCTACCCTCCTCATCACCTCCTCCCCATCTCCACCTCAGAAACCTCGGCCAGAGCTCTACTCAACCCTCAGTCTTCATCTTCACCACCATCAGTGTCTAGACTCCGGGGGGTCCTGTCCTAAATCCTATCACTCCTGGGATTCCGTTCTGCCATGATGGGTCATTGGAGTCTAATCGCCAAATAATTTATTTCTCTATCCCAATAAATCATGTTCAGTTCTTCCAAGTTATCTCTTCTTATTGAAAAGCAACTTAAAGAAGACCAATTATGCTTTTCTGTATTTCCTGAGTTACATTATGACCACTGACAGGTGAAGTGAATAACATGGATTTTCTCTTCATCATGGCAGCTGTTAGTGGGTGGGATACGTTAGGGAGCTAGTGAACATTTTGATCTCAAAGTTGATGTGTCAGAGGCAGAAAAGAAAGCAAGTGTAAGGATTTGGGCGAGTTTGACGAGCGCCAAACTGTAATGGTTAGACAACTCAGTCAAAGCATCTCCAAAACTGCAGCTTTTGTGGGGTGTTCTCAATCTGCGGTGGCCAGTATCTATGAAAAGTGGTCCAAGGAAGGAACAGTGGTGAACCAGAGACTCGGTTACTGGCAGCCAAGGCTCAGTGATACAGATGCAGGCCAATGCAACAGATGAGTTACTGTAGATTGCAGATTGCAGAAAATGTACATTGTGGTTCTGATAGAAAGGTGTCATAAGGACTGTTTTGATCTGTGAATCATACAGCTCTCGTCAAATCATGCACATAGCAGGTCTCCTTTAATCCAATTTTTGCTTGTTAATTCTACACTTTTCTTAAACTCCATAATATTGTCATTTTAAATCTTTAAATCTCTCTCACAGTAATAAAAAGTTAATTTTTTTAAAACTGTATTTTCTGGTGGGGGCGCCTGTTTAAAACAAATTCAAACCAACCTAGCTGAGAAGCATGCAGGCCTTGGCTGGACCTCCTCCTCCTGTCAGCTCTGTGTTCCCAGGAGTTGCTGCTCAGCTCCCCGTTACTGGAACTGTAAGTGGGGGTCCACTCCCCTGGGCTGGTCCTGTCGTGATGCATGGGGGCACTGCTGGGACTCTGTGGACTGTGTGGCGTCCGATGGGTGCTTCTCTCGCGAGGGTTTGGTGGAGGCGGTGTCAGGGGTAATGGCTTTAGTTCTTGGTACTGCAACGCTAAATCCAGCAGGGGTCTGGGGAGCGGCTCCGAGGTGGAGAAGGTGATGAGATCGTCCACTACCGGAGGGTCTGAAATGAGGGGCTTAGGATGAGAAATCTCAAGTTCAGAGAGGCTGCGGCCCTCTAAGCAAGCTGGGTGAGTTCGAGGTGGCACTCTTGGGGGAATATCCAGGCAGCGACCAAGTCCTATGGCGGCAAGCAGGGAGCCGCTGCCCAGCAGGGCTCGGTGGGTGCTGTTAATCAGGCCACCGAGAGGCCCCCTCTCAGGCCTTGGGGAGCTAGCTGGAGAAGAACTCCCTTCCTCACTGCCCGAATCTCCCTGAGACAGAGGAAGCCATGGGCTATCCTTCACCGAGGAGCCTGCAGAAAGAAAAAGGTTTTAAAAAGACACAAGGAGAGCCCAATATAGAAGAAAAGGAATGCTCAATGTATTTATAATTCATTTAGCTTCAACTTAGAATTCACAGTCATGCCGGTGTGAATTTAGAAAGGTGGTTAAGTGGAAGATAAGGCTGGTGGTGAAGGGCAGTGGATACCGTTCTGAGAAGACGTAGGGGTTGGCGTGACAGGTCGGTACTCCTCAAAGTCATCCTTGGAGTCTCCATTCTCATTGCTGTCTGCCTTCAGGAGCTTAGCTCTCATCGATAGGCTGAAAATAGGGGAAATTTCAACGTAAGCATGGTGATGATTAAGCACATTGTAATCAAATCCATACATATAGAGGGAATAAGCAGTCCTGCTGTACCTGCTTTCCTGGGGACTAAGGCGCAGGACTTTAGGACTTTTGGGACTTTTGGGGCTCTGTGGCCTCCAATGAGGGCTCAACCTGAGGTCTCCGTTGACTTGTTTATGAGAAGAGGTATCCAGGGAGGGCCGGACTGGGCTGAGACCAAACGTCCTGCTGTTGTCACTGGGAACTGCAGAGAAGAGGGGAGAGAATACAATCAGTATGAGCTTGTTTATTATCAGCTTAGTTTTGTTCTAATTGGGTAAGTATTTTTAAAGCCAGATTTTTTTTCCAACCCCAGAAACCGTACAATCATCTCGAGCACAGTGACACAGTGACACAGTTTAAGCCCCAGCTGACTCTAAAACAGGTCATGTGGCTATAGCCTGTACCACAATGACAGCTGCATAGTCACAGGGCAGAAAGTGTGAAAAAAGGAGCCAAAGTTATCTGGGGGGTGGCTATAAGCTCAAATGCAAACTTCTGATAAAAGCTGGCACTGCACCTGCCAGACACTGGTGGCACACCAGAGGGCTCGTGCTGCTAACACAAAGTGTGTGAACAACGCGTGAACTTCTGGGCTCTGGGCTCTACTGTCACAACACCTCGCAACATATGGAATCCATCCTAAGTTCCTAAGGCCTCGAGGATCCTTCTCAACATGTCAACACCCAACAAGTCAGAAGAGCTATAAGTGGAATGGGCACCAGAGTTACATAATGCACATGCCAAGGCGAAAACTTTGAAGTTGTCAATTTATTCCATTGAGTTGTGGTTCTGTTTGTTTCCCCAGTGTTTTGCGCTGCCATTTCATTTCAGCTTCAGAAATTGGAAAAGGTAAATATGCTCTCTGATTGGACATGCTGTATTATGTCCTTTGGCCTGTACTGCGGTGGAGGCCTGGCTGAGGCACTTTACCGCCCGTCACTCTCCAGCACTATGTTTTCAAAGCAAGCACAGGAGGCAGATGATAGTGCTGGCGATGCAATTTCATAAAGATCACACCGTGGCTCCCCATTCCCAGCCTTTTCCTCTCTGAACTCTCTTTTCCTTTTTCAGTGTGCCTCTATTAATATCAACATGCTTTCATAGAATATATTTTCTTATCATTTTGTAAAGCTCACAGGTTTTCTCCTCTGCCCCACGCTGATCAAATCTTTCTATTAACAGAGAAAAAAATAAAGAGAAATGCTTCTCCTGTTGTTTGGACAGGAAATATATTTTTTAATATATTTAAAAAAAAATACCTTCACACTAATATATTTTCATTTAACAAACAAACAAAAAAAATCTCTCCAGGCAGGCCTTTTATGGTTTTCGCACAAATTTTTGCAATGCTTCCAAAGGTCTAGGGGGCCTAGATGTAAAAGTAAATGATACATTTCTTTTCTTTTTTTTCTTTTTAAACCAACACAAGTTGGTGACATTGTGACACCGAGTCGATAATGGAATATACGGAAATAGAGGTTGCTTTTAGGTTTGAAAGTAAAATTGTGGACATCAGGAATAGTGAGCTGCTGTCTTGTAAAAGGACACATCTGTACATATGACCGAAATGGAAGCTCTTTGGAAAAATCTTTGCCTTTTTCCAGCTTGGGAGGAAAAAACAAGGAATGGAGATTGCAGAGGCAATGATGTATGCCTTGGGT
Source organism: Tylochromis polylepis (assembly GCA_015107715.1). Classification (NCBI taxonomy): domain Eukaryota; kingdom Metazoa; phylum Chordata; class Actinopteri; order Cichliformes; family Cichlidae; genus Tylochromis; species Tylochromis polylepis. Next base: position 11,165 of record VVHJ01033436.1, on the reverse strand, counting down.
AGATGTTGGAAGAAGAAAAAACATTTTAGAAAAATATTGATTGGCATACTGGTAAGTTATATTGTTACAATATATTTAACTTTTGCTACGTTGCACATTTTAGATGCTTTTGGATTTTAGGAAGCTTCTGAAAGGCGACAGTGTGATCCTGACTGGGTGCTATTGTAAAAAACGTCTAAAATGTTAGATGGTTACAGGCTACAGGGCTGCTGCAACATAGCCAACACAAACATCTTTATGCTTTTGTTTTAGGCAAACCAGCTTATAAAATGTGACAGTGTGGTACCATCACTACACCTCAGACACACAGAAGTCATTGTGGCTCCTCTGACTGGTATCAGAGAACAAAGACCTGCTGCTCCTGTACCTGCAGGTGCACTAGAACACAAAGTGCTGCAATGAAATATTGTGCCATAATAAATGGAATAAAACTACTTTGAGCCTGAATGACTTATTTTTTTAAGATTCACAGTGCAGTTGAGTGCCGCTACAAGATAGAACAAGTAAGGATATTATTACAGTGCAATGTTAAATACAAGTAAAACATTATATATTGTAGCTGTGTATGTAGTGCTATGAGAAGTTAAAGTACAAACTGAAATACATCACTGAAAAAGAAAAAGTATTGTTTACAACAGTATTAAATATTACATAAAATAAACTAAGAAATGCAGAAACGTCTGCATGTATCACAGAAACATGGCTCAGTGGCTAAGTATGCCTGACTGAGTCCCACACACATGAATGTGAACTCGACCCAACTGACAGGTCTCCCTTGTAAATGAGACATTGAGTCTCAATGGGACTACCTGTATAAATAAAAGGTTAAATAAATAATTCTTAACTCACTCTCAAACAGAGAGTGCTCACTACAAACAGAATGTTGGGAAATGTCAGCATTGGTTGCACTTTAAAACAGTGACAACTCCTAATAATACTTGTTTGCCTTCACTCTATATCGTATCGTGCTGCTAAACTTCTTGTGGCATTCGGGTGTTTTGGTTTTTCTTCCCAGGATTCATTAGTGTGTTTTCCTCCTTATTAACTTGACGTCTATCAATGTTTTGATTTTGCGTGAACAACAGCATGGTGGTGACTACTTAGAATGCATTGCGATTCCCACGCTCTGTAGCATTTAGATCATCAATTAAAGATACAAATTTAGCCCGCTGTACCTCAGGTACTGGAACTGGAAGAAGGAAAAGGACTGATAGAACCAAATCTAATCCTGCCCCCGCAGACAGAAAAAAAATAAATAAATAAATGATGACAGCAGTATCCATAAGCTGCCAACACACATGACACAGACAGCCTACTGAGATGCTAAAAAACACAAACTATTACAATCTCAGAGTTCAAAAACTCTCTAAAAATAAGAGGCAGTTTAATTTTCTACACATCTAATTCAGTAAGAACATGGCACAGTGGAATCTAGCTCTGTGGACTAATGCAAATCAATTTGGCAGTTCTCTAGACAAATCAGTATGGGAGGCCCTTGTAATAAATCACTGCTTGCTACTGAGAGGGCAAGCATAAATATCCACTAAACACATTTTAATGACAGGCACACTCATGGCTTAGTGACTGCCATTAAGCAGAGCCATTAGGAAGTAAAGAAAACCAGCCCGCTACTTAATGAATAAATGAAGCTGGCAGATGTTTTGGATTGACTAACCACTTTTACAGATAAATGTTTCACTGCAATTTGTGCTTTTATGTTAACCCGCGGTGGTAATTGTTTTGTGAAGTCTCTTTTATTGCCTGTTGCTATACACCACAAATTTCCTTTTGGGTTGTATTAAAACGCCCCGTGACCTGCTGGCTACAATTTCCTTCCGAAGGGAAAGATCTCGGGGTGTTTGTCTAAGAAGCCGACAAGCAGGCGAGCAATGTAGATCTCTGTCACTGCTGCAACCCTTCTCAACCCTTTTCTCCTGGAGCAATGAATTCCTCCCTGCTTATTTTTAATTCAGTAAACCGCACTGTAGCCACTACATGCATATAAAAGCTGTAGACACTTACTGCCTGGAAACATAGCTGAATAGCTCCTCCCACTGCAGCACTGATGTAACTGCAGTCAGCAGGGGAGCAGAGCAGGGCAACAGCAGGAAAAAAAAAGCTGCTGAGAAATGCTGAGCTGCTGAGAGGAAGTCAGATAATATTTGGACTGGAACACACTATTGAAAAGGGAAAAGGGTGTGTGTGAGAGAATGAGAGAGAGAGACAGAGCAGTGAGGAGGAGAGAGAGAAAGAGAGCTGGGGCCCACAGGGAAATGGGAAGACAAAAAGATGAGTGGGTGGTTGAGAGCACATAAAAGGAGTAAATTTGGAAATGGAGACAAGTAATGTTGCAACAGAGTCTGTGTGTGCATGCAAGATGGAGAGAGGCGCTATTCTTTTGCTTTTTTCAGCACCTTGAGAAGCACCTACACATACATTCAATATATGTACGTAAAATTGACTGCACTCACGTTGGATAGCGCGGAAACGTGGTCCAAAGGAAGGTGAGGAGCCCGAACCCAAATCAGGAGAGTTCCGCCTCTTCTCCAGGCCAGGGGATGCCTGCACCGTAATTTTATGGATGAAATCTGAAACACACAACAGGATGTAAGACGTTCATACAGTCAAGAAATGTCAGCTGTTTTCAAGGTTGCAACACTTTTTCTTAGCTTCCTTATTTCTCTGAAGTAGCCTAGAGTTTGCTGTTGTAGAAATCCAGAAATCCACTAAATAGTGATAACAGTATTTCATTACAGACTGAGTTGAAGCAGACTTCAGCTGTCACACCTTCCACAGCCAATTTGTGTACCATGTTTGACTGACCACTTGCCATTATAAATCTATTAAATATTTTAATAATATATGCCCGAATATGGCATTTCCCCCACATTCTTTCAAATACAATCGTATTTATCCTAGTTCTCCTCGCGTTTTCTTTGCAGTTATTACATTGTCATAATAATGATTAACAATAATTCCAAGTGTTAACACATCAGTTTTAAGGGTGGAAATATCTGATACATGTGAAAGATGACATTATATTGTGTTCATAGCATATAGTGAAATAAAAGTTAAGTAAAATAATTACGGTAATGTTGTTATTATTATGCCTTCTTAAAATCAATCAATAAATCAATTTTCCATACATTTTCTCTGTTGATATTTTAGACTCCTTATATAAAGAGTTTTCAGCATTGAACCAAGCCAACCAGCTATGAAAGAACTCATGACCATAAAAACATTTAATCTAGATTAAAAAAAAAGAAAGAAAAAAAAGAAAAGGTCAAAAAAGCCAAAAGGCACAAGACTGTTGAAATAATTACTTTTTAAAGTGAAGGACCTAAAGGAATTACTTATCCCACTGCAACCCATGGCAAATCCCAAATTCCACAGCAAACAACTTCCAACCCTCTTGAATTGAATCCTTTTCATCAGTTTTGTATAATGGCTTTTAATACATTTTGCAGTTTGTGGTGTGTGTAAAGTATAGCTTTGTAACTGTGAAAACAGTGCTTTGTTTCTGACTGCAATCACTGTTCTCACAGTTTCTGAATTTTTCCCGCTTACTAAGCAACCTAATATTTGCGGTTTAAACATTTCCATGGTTACACCTCCACCAATCAGAGACGTTGCCGTTTTGATTAAGGATTGTGGGTAGAGTAGTTCTTTCGAGAACAAAAACAAGGTTGATGTCATAGAGACTTGTGGGTTTTCTTTTGTTTGTTTGTTTTTTTAAAACAGGGGCATATGGTTTCACAATGTTACAGCTCGCATTAAGTCTACTTTGGGTGCTTACAACATTATGGCTCATAATCAAAAATCCCTCTGGAGAATACAAATAGGATTTTTATTTTCAAAATCTCACTAATGAGCTTTGATATAGGCAGATATATAATTGGAGATTTTCCGAAAGACCTTACTCTTTACATGTATCAAGCATTTAGGAAGCTACTAGTAGCGATGGCTAAGCAGAAGTTTAACTTTGCTGCAGATAAATACCAACACCGCTAATACTGAGCTACACAACCCATGTTGTGTTCTAATGAATTTAACACTGAAAACATCCATTTCCTGTTCTCAGTCCTTATTTTTATCCTTGACTTTCTTAATTCAGTCCCTTTAATTTGTGGACTGTGCACTCAAATTGGTAAATATGTTCTCAAATTATCTACATTTAAAAAGTGCTGATTAAAGTCGGTGTTTAACTACAACACTATTATTACTCAGAAAGGCCTGCAGGCCTGTTAACATTATTCTATTCTATAGTATAAACTGTAAAATCAATGAAAGACCTACATGTGGTGTCAGCAAGGAACTGCTGCTGTTTGCTAAAGTTTGCTGGTGCATGTTGCTATGCTAACAGAGGTTAAACTAGCTAATTTAGCCCATGAGATAGCTAGCTTTAGCTAGTTAGCAAAAGTAGTGATTTTATGCAGAATAACTGTTATGCAGTCGATAGACATGGAAAATAGGTGTATATGTTAAAAGCAGGACAGATTATTTACACTGTTACTATCCTAAAAATTTCACATTTACCTAAAATATTGCAAATCAGTCACTAATCTTGCTAGTGCTCAACTTGCTAAGGCAGCCTATCTGTTAAAAAGCCATATATACAAAGCAGCTTAAAGATTCTTCCTTAGTGAAGAATATATGTTAACATTTTGTATTTTTGAAATTTTATGATTTACATTTCTTATTTTCATTTTTTTTTAACACAGCTACAAAATATCCCATACTTTACTTTCTCAGATATTTTTTAATATCTGTATATGTGTGGGGAGCCCAAAAAGGACACATAAGTATGTTCCATCTACTGCCCCCCCAAAAAACACCAACCCAAAACCCCACAATATATATGTTACTGCGGGGTATAAAGTGCAAGCGTAATATAGGATGAAGAAAAAGACAATAATAATAATATTGGTGGAAAAACAAAAAAAAAAAGGAGAGAAAGGGATTCAGGCACATACTGTAAGAAGGAAAATAAAAACAGTGGCCAGGGAGCTAGAGAGGAAAAGGAGCGAGACAAAATGGGTGAGGAAGGTATGCTTAAAAAGAAAGAGGGAGAGAGAGGCACAGAGTAAGAGCAAGAAAGTGAGAGAGGCCAGCCGGCAGTCTGTCCATGGACAGGAAGTGTCGAGGCGTGGTTGGCTCACTCTCCCCTCTCATCAACCCCCCACCACTACCACCACATCACCGCCCTGCTGCTGCTGGGAAAGGCCTAACCACAACACACACACATACACAGAGTGCATTTATGCATGCTTGCTCAGCCCAAAATACATGCTTTGAAACACTTGATGTGAACTGCTGCAGACTGTGTGACTTTGTGATAGCTCAGGACAAGAAACGGCAGTCAGGTGAGTAAGAGAAGAGAAAGAGGAGGGCAAAGTGAATCCTGGTTAGTGTAGATATCAGCAAGTCAGACCTATGATCCACCTTTAAAGGATTTTTTTTTTTTTTTTTAAGATGGGGAGGGGGCTGCTGAAAGCATGATTTAAAAATGACAAAGTTTGTATGATAGCAGAAAACTGCACCCATCTGCAACCTCTCTTTCAAAATGTCCATCTTTACATGAGTTCAGCCCTGATAGCAATTTTCCAAGGAGCCGTGCTACAAAAATACCAGTCATACCACAAAAACTCTCCCTCACTTCCTTCTCACTGCTCTCTTGCATGGGTTTTTTTTTTTTGGACTGTTGTTATTTTTTGCTTGTTGAGACTCTGACCAAGAAATCGAGTCTGATCTCTGACAGAACAAATCCAAGGTAGATAAGATAGATAGACAGCTAGATAGATAGAGATAGATAGACAGACGCACCTTGGGGCATGCTGATCTTCTCGCCGTTCTTGGACTTGAGTTTGTGCTTCTTGAAGGTGCCCTTCCTCTTCTTGACATTGGGTTTCTCCTGGTTCTGGTTCAAGTGGAGGATGAGGAGGCTGAGCTCACGCTCGAACACATCTTGCTCCCACTGGGCCAGCTGTTGCTCACGCTGCCGCAGGAACTCTTCGTGAGATTTCTGCTCCAGAGCTGCTCGCTTTAGCTCCTCTTCACGGCATCGCAGCTCCTGATGGAGGGCGAAAAGGCAAGTGAAAGAAAGTATTTAGAAGTGGATATATATCAGCAGGTCTCGTGCATGTGACTGAGGTTATGCAAATTTACAGTTTAATGAAACAAAATTATTATTGGTAGCAGTGAAAGCTATTATTATTCATGATGACTCACAGCTGCTGTTTGACATTTTATTTGATGGGTTTCTCCTCCAGGGATATTAGACTAAATACTCTGTTAAATACTGTGCTGCTAAGAATACGGTTAGAGGAGCTTGGTGACCCCCAGGCCACAGAAAAATGGGAGAATAACAAAGAATGGCAAGACACCTCAGCCACTGGGGCTCTAAGACTTAGGGTACTTTTCCAGAATCCCCTGAAGCAAACAATACTGTTGCTGAGAACTTTGGTTGTCCCAAGCTGTGGGATCTGCTCAAGCAGAGGGGCTGAAAAGCCCACCTCTGATGAGGCTGTGCTAAAAACCAAAAATCCTACTATAATCTCTTGATGCATGGTCAATCATCCAGGTAAGTAAATCCCAAAAGGCTGAATCTGTTCATCTGGACGTAGCGTTTTCAGTGGGAGAAACGTTTCGTCACTCATCCAAATGACTTCTTCAGTCTCAGCTGACTTGCAGGTTTCCCCAACCTTATAAACAGTACATTTGTACAATGACTGAAACCAGCCCACCGAAGGAACAATGAGTTGTGATGTCAGTTCCTTGATCACTATGCAAATTGTCATAACCATTGATCAACAACCACTGATCAAAGCCCATTGATCAAAGACCGTTTATCATTGATCAATGGCCATCAGTACCATTCACAGAGACTTGAGGAATGGCTGCAATCACAGCATTGTAAGATGGTGAAAGACGTACCCTTAGGCCAGTGGGCTGGTTTCAGTCATTGTGCAAATGTACAGTTTATAAGGTTGGGGAAACCTGCAGTCAGCTGAGACTGAAGAAGTCATTTGGATGAGTGACAAAACGTTTCTCCCACGGAAAGCATCCAGATGAACAGATTCAACCTTTTGGGATCAATTCAGTTCAATGCAATTTATTTATATAGCACCAAATCAGAACAACAGTCACCTCAAAGCATATTGTAAGGTATAGACCCAACAGTATTACAGAGAAACAACAACAATCAGACAATCCCCTATTAGCAAACACTTTGACGACAGTGGGAAGGAAAAACTCCACTCCTTTTAACAGGAAGAAACCTCCGGCAGAACCAGGCTCAGGCTAAGGCAGCCACCTGCCACAGTCAGTTGGAGGTAAGGGGAGGAAGACAGGACAAATGACATGAGGGTAAGTATACATCTTCCATGCAAAGTGACCATGGCAACCTGCTAGCATCCAAAGTAATCGCTTGGAGGTTGTCAATGCAGCACCACATACAGCTTTGCATCTAGACTCCGAACACCCTCTGAGAGCCTCTTGCCAGCTGGTCAGGGAATACACCTGTTTTGTGTCACTTGGTGTAGCGAACCCCCCTCAAATGAAGGATGACACTTTACTGATGACGGGCATTATCAATCAGTCGCACAGAAAGCCAGCAATCTCCGCTACCACTCGCCAACCAGTCTGGGAATACACATTTCATAATACACACTAAAAACTGGTGGTTGTATCACTTTCAATGTGCACATGACATGAGAAACCTCAATATGCTCAGGGTCATACTTCAAGGTCTAAAAGATGTCTGGACGAGAAGTTCCCTGTACTTTTTAGACTTCTGAATTTCTCTGCTTTAAAGAAACTGTCAGTTTCTATTGCTTTGTCATTTTGCCCCTTCTCTCTGCTGGAATATGAAACTCTGCCCATTTTTAAGATGCTTTTATTGATGTTTATACAAACATCTAGTAATTTATGCTCACATATATTAGTCTACTAGTACAATTCACCACATTGCAAACAACCAACAACTACGTGACATTTAAACCTGTTGTCAAGGTGTGCTGTGGCAGGCAGGATGCAGGACACAAACACAGGACTTGGAGACAGAATGATAAACTAAAGGCAGCAGCTTTATTGCTGGAGAACGTACGGACATAAAATACAAGAAAACTAAACTAGGAACTCAAAACATGAAGCTCTAACTAGAAAACTGGAAAACTAAAACACAAAACCGGGAAACAGAGAACCAGGACAGTACCAGAAGCACAGAGGGGAAAAAACCCCACAGCACAGTGAGAGTGGTACAACACAACAACTAACAGAGAGAAACACAGGGCTTAAAAACACAAGCAGGACAACGAGAGGAAGGGGAACAGGTGGAAACACAGCTGGGACAAATCAGGCCTAACGAGACACAGGAAGCAAAGCAGACAACACTAACAAAGGACAAGGCTATCACAGGACACACACAGACTGAACTCAAGACACGCAAGCTTAACACAGTGACCGGGGAGACATAGGGAACATAGCAACAAGGGTGACATGAAACGAGGGACACAGGAAAAGCATAACACAGAGACGTGGACTTGACACCGAGACATAGAGACACGACTGACTGGGGAGACAGAAGAAACATGGAGACAAGAGTGACTAGTCCTAGGAACTAAGAATATAACACCAGCAGAAAACAATAAGGAGAACCAAAACCATGAATCAACAATAATCAAATAATATAATCCCAAAATCTGAAATACAAATACTGGGTTGCAGACCCAGTACCGAGACATTACGTCTGTATCCACAAAACGTGACTTTTGCATGATATTTTATGAGGCCATCATTTTACCTAACAACCACCTACAGACAGACTAAAATTACAGACCAAGCCATACTGTAGTATAAGCATATACTGGTATTTATAATTCCACTGAATACACTTTTGTAATAAACAGTGTTTCCCCTCTAAATAGTTCAGCAATCCTAAACCTTTGACTATCTTAAATTGCTTATGTAAAGGAAGACATGCAGGCTGGACCAAAGTTTTTGCTGTTCTGCAGTCTACTTGCTCCTGAGCAGATTCTATGAGATCTTCATCTTCACTGAGGCAAGCAGCTATCAGTGGCCTAATCACCCATGAGCAATTCCACAGATGGTCTGATGAATTTCGACCAAGGCTTTTGGTGTGTGATCCCAGGGAATAATGCTCAGAGCTCCCTGTGTTTATCTAAAGGTTAATGGAAGGTTAATAAGAGGAACGGTGCAAATTCAAAAACCTTATTATGCAAATTGTGTTTTGTGAAAAGAGTAATACTGTATCTGCTCGTGATCTGGCCATACTAATTAGCAGATTGTCACCACATTGGTTGAAAGAGACACATCTGAGGTATAATTTGTTGAAAAAATAACCTTTTTTTATATTAAGCTTACATGAGCTGATTACAGACACTATCAGATAAGTCTTGATCAAGGTGTTTCATCAACACCTACTGAAGAGACAGAGACACGCTTGACTTAGCAATCTCTTCTTTTTTTTAATCAACTGTTTTCTGACTGTGTGTGCAGACTTTATTACATATACAATCTAAACTGGGACCAGTGCATTCCTATAGGTTGTTGAGACAGTTAACCGCATGCTGAGCTCAGCATTTAACACATATATCATGGAAAAGAGTGCAATATGGCCATCTGTTTCTCATTCAAAAGTCAATGTTCCCAACAAATACAGCCAGATGAGAAATGATACACTGGCAAAGCATTCGTATGTCTTCCTCACATGAACTCAGTTACCTTTGATTTACTGGTTGCAAAGGAAATGTTTAATCATACAGAAAGTAGTTTTAACAAGGCTGGTTGTATTCAGCACCCAAAGATTTCTCTGTAGTAGAGCAATATTTAAGGCTAAAGATACATTAATCAGAACAGTCTGTCTGTTCTTCATAAAAAATAAAAAGTGGTTTAGAAGTGATTTGATTGACAGAAACATGACAGAGAATCTCTTTCACAAAACAGCCAAGATTGTAGATTTCAGGTGGGACTCCACTGCTCTGAAGATCACTGAGGAAAAATTGCAAGAGATTTTAGTAACTCGAAACTCATACATACATTTCTGAGTAAAGCAAAGAAATAGTTGGATGACCTTCTGTTTCTTATAAGGCAGCCAAAGAGGTTGGTTTGCTCTTGCATAAAGTTGACTTTAGGGTTAACTGTGAGGATGTGAGATGAGGCTTATAAAGAGAAAGAAGGGGAAGATAGTGAAGGGCAAGTTTGCAGAGACCTTTACCAGCACATGTCAATTTGATCAGACCACTATGCTTTGTTTTCCACGGTTGAAAAAAGGAACTACGCATGAAAAATTGAAAACTTCTCTTCCTTTTGTTAACACTCTCTGACTTCTTCTGATACAATATTAACAGGGTTGTTTTCAACCTTTTGTTTATCATTCGCCAGGAATAAACCCTTGATGTTTTTTTTAAATTTTTTTCTACTTTTGCCAGTTAAACTGTTCTTGTTCAATTTATCTGGGATTATATTTTCAGGAACTCGTTTATCAGTGCTAATCTTCCAGGTCACAACGATTTTCATCATGGCTCAATCAGTTTGTTTACAAAATGTCTGAAATTAGTGAAATTATTTCCAACATCTCAAGCTGATTGTGGCGGGGCGTGGTCTGCGATGCTGCTGCGGAGGAGATGGCTTCACCTGCGCAGCATCTGCAATCACGCCTTGCCGGCCTTAAAAGTGGTCCTGATTGTTATGTCGTAGTTGTTGTTGTTGTTGAGTGTGTGTGGCTGGCAGCGGGGATGCTGCAGCCAAGAAGTCTGTAACAGCAACCGTGAGAGAAGTAAATAAAAAGTATGTGGAACAGCATGTACATGTCGTCGGGTCTGCCATGGTTTTGTTATAGTGGTGCCGAAACCAAGGAGGGGGGCGTGGCAGACCCAGGACCGGGCCGGCAAGAAAAGACACTGGCCCAAATGGTGGCCGAGCTGGCGGCCATGCGGCGGGAGCAGGCGGCAGAGGCACGCCGCCGGCAGGAAGAACTGCGGGACCGGACCGACCGGCACATGCAGGTGGTTGAGGGCCTGGTGGATCAGATCCGGTCCTGGTCAGCACTGCCGCCACCCCTACTGGCGTTCCCCGGCAGCGTGGGAGTGGAGGAGGTGCGGCTCGCTGCGGCGCCCATGCCGGGCCCCAGGACGCGGCCTGCTGCC
>VVHJ01033434.1:15852-39657 GCA_015107715.1 Tylochromis polylepis | reverse complement strand
CAACGGAACTTTATTGTTTCGGAGGAAAACACGAACACAGTGTACAGTTGAGTCTTAACAGCTTACTTACAACTGGGCTCGTCAGGCACTCTTTTTGGCTGCAGTGGTTATTATTATATTTACATGTTTCCATCCCCCGTTTCTGGTCGGTGACAAATCTACTTTTCGACTCTCCTTTTTCTCCCTCCCTCACGCTCACACACACATAACGGGAGGGGCAGTTCCACAAGTTCTCCCTGCAGCACGGACTACACCGCCCATCAGGCTACATTCTTTAGGGCTATGCCTGCTCATATTGCCTTCATATTAAATAATTTTTTGAATAATCGTTTTTTAAAATATTTTTTCACGTCAATATGCGGGTGGAATTACCAAAAATAGAGAGGGGATAGCCTTACATATTAAACTGGAAAAGACCGCTGTGTAATCCACTTATTTCAACAAAGTAACGGTATTCTAATTACCACCTTTGTAAACGGTAACTGTAACGGAATACAGGTACTCATATTTTGTATTTTAAATACGTAATGCCGGTACATGTATTCCATTACTCCCCAACACTGCTTCTAGTGTAGTGGTTTACACATCTGCCTAACAATCAGAAGACCCCTGTTAACATCTGTGTAAATAATATTTAGAAATTTTACAATGCACCATCTGAGTTTTAATAAATAAGGAGCCTTAAGAAATGGAACAGTTTAATGTCTTATTTGTGAACTATTAGTCAGGACTGTCAAATTCAGTTTCACTGAGGGCCACATTGAGATTCACCAGAAGGGCCAAACACATATGACTGCATACATAACATAGTAATGTATTTGTCATATAGTATTTTGAAATATTTTAGTCTACATAAAACCCTCAACTGGTCCACAAAAACTGCTTATTAACCTTCATAACGGCTTGAGGCAACCGTTGTTGTGATTTGGTGATAAATAAATCAAACTCAGTTAAATTTGTACCCAAGTTTACCTAGCCATGATGTGCCAAATGTTTTTTGTTGGTGAAAGGTCTGGACTGCAGGCAGTTCAGTTAAGCACTTAAACTCTTCAACTCTAACACAGAAGTGTTTAAATGTACATTTTAAACAGCATCCCAACTTTTTCAGATTTGAGGTATATATACAGACAGGCACACAACAACAACTCCTAATATCCATGCAGACCTCCGAGGGATCTCAGACCTCTGCATACACCTGGCAGTTGGATCATATTAAGGTCAAATCATGTTCATACCCACACCCACAAATCTGCCCAAGCAAACTTGGGGCTAGCTGCTATGGTGACCTGTTGTGAATGAGGAAGCAGCCAAAAGTAGGTTTTAGTTAAAATATTTTCTGCATTTAAGACTCAGAAAACGGCTCAGCTGAGTAAAACTTATAACTAGTGATTATTTGGAGCCAGGGGCAGAAAAGCGATTTAAATGATTGAACATCAGAGGAAAGTCAAAAAAAAAAAAAGAAAAAAAAAAGAAGGAAAATGAAGTAAACACAAGTCACAGTTGAAGAGGTTATGAGTCAATTAAAAACAAGACGCATGAAGTTCAAGTACAAAACTTTTTTTTTTTTAATTTTCTATGATCAAAACTGCAAAACAGCTAGAAAAATATACAACAAATGCTTAACCTTTCACAACATATAACATCTGAAAATGGGAACATAAAAGAAAAACAATATTCACATTTTCCCCATCAATGATAAAAGAACATTCTTTTTTATTTCCTTTTCTTGATTTATAGGTTTCCAATTATAGTTAAGCTCTGCTGTATTTATTTGTTTTAAACATCTCCACAGTAGCCGGAGTCGTTAGAGAGCTGCGAGTTAGAGCTGCGGTTGGATGAAGAGTTCCATATGTCCAAGTTCATGTGCGGGCCAAAAGGGTTGAAGCTGGAGTACTGCAGCGGTCCGCAGGCCCCCACAGGCTCACGACTAAAGGGGGAGTGGGGCGGGGTGATGGGCGACACCGGGGCCGATCGCTCAGGTTGGAAGTGGCTCGGGTAGGGCTCGCTCTGTGGTGTCCAGATGGATCCAAACAGGCTGGACATGGGGGAGAGACTGCGGGTACCCGAAAAGTATGGCTGTGGGGGCAGAAGAGAAGAAAAATGTTGTCAGGAGGGGTCGACAGTTTCTAACCTCACCTTTCACTGCACTCTGATACCATCTGTTCCCCACAGCGTCGACCTGGCTGCCGTTTGTCTCGCCTTTTCAGCAAAAACAAAATGACCTTTCCAGTTGAGCAAAGACGGCAAGGTTTCCCCTCATCTTTATAAGAGTTATATTTGATAATCCTCTTTTCTTCTACACCGTCTTACAAATATACCTCAAAGAATTTGAGTAACTTTCTAAGATCTAGCTGAAGTGTTACTGAACCACAGTGAGTCACGCGAGGGTCACAGAAATACTCAGCAGATGTGTATAATACTGTTAACATCTGTATAAATTAATTTTTCTTTGACACAGCAGATGTTTACGCAATGACACCTCAGTATATATCAATAAAGACGTGGTTTAACGACCATTAGAATAGTATGTGGATTTTTCCAAGGGTAGCTGCATAGGCAGAGGCCACCCAGTTATTTTGATCTATAAGCAGCCTGAAATATGAGACACTGCTCAGTTCAGGAAAGTGCTTTGAGGGTTACTTCCAATAGACTTTCAAGGGGTAAAGAGTTAATGTTTCCTTTTCTTTTTGTACCAACTCTTCCTAACCTGCTTCACAGGCTTGGCCTGACAAATAAGTGGCTGTGCAGGATGCTGGATTAAAAGAAACAACAACAAAAGACCAAAAGACTCTGCCACATAGACTGGACTGGTGGCATTAAACCAGCTGCTGTAGCAGCATGCCTCTTTTTCTTCTTTTAACTCTCTGGTGCCCCATCCAGGGTTTATGACTCCACACATCTATATGACAGAGCAATACCCCCCACCTCTTTTTACCCTTGATAAAGACGTACGTGACTCAGTCTCCTGAACTCTTCCGTCTTCAGGATCAACTTCCCTTTCTGTTATCCAGCCTGTTAGCTTGCATGTGAGCCTGTCTGTTTAGGCTGGTTTATGGGAAACACATATGTTCCTCTGTAGAACGCAGCTATGACTAAAATTTAATAAGAACCTGAAGAAAGATGTGAACTGGGTTTTAATTTGAAAGGAGCTAAATTTGGTCCAAATTTGGCATCTGTCACCGCGTGTTCTTTTACGTCAGGATTGAATCCAAGCGTCACCCGGTCCATGTTGTTGTAGCTACACAACATGGAGAGACCACAAACAGAAAAGAAGCTGATTCTATCCCAATTTCAGTAACGTACTCTTTAACCCAGATTCCCTGCTTCCTTATTTCTGCACAGAGCTGATTACTTCCTGAAAACGATCAGAAGTCAGAACAGTGAAGTCGGAGGTGTAATTATACCGATCCAATCGACACACCTCCAGCTAACATCTAGAGCAGGGACGTCAAACTCATTTTATATCGTGAGCCACATACAGCCAGACCAGTGAAACTACACAAATGTGTAACATTACAGCTCTGGTAGCTCATAGGCCAGACTGTCCTGTAATTATAACATAACTATGTCATCAACTCATCTAAAATGTCTTTTTTTTCCCCCCTCTCGCTGTGGACTCTGTAAAATAAAACAAAACAAAAAACCTAAACAAAAAAACAAAATGGTAGAAAAAAAGTAGTAGAAAGTGGAAAATCAGGCTTGTTTACTTATTAGATACTTATTCCTTTGGTGTAGTGTGAATGGCAAGGGGGGGGGATCTTTATCAATAGCAAAAGCTGTAAAATGTAAGAAAATACAGCCAAAAGCTCAAAATCTAAGCAGTTTTCTAACGCTGTCCAGTGGGCCAGCTTGAAGTCTTTGCTGGGTCGATTCTGATCCCCCGTTTGACACCACTGATCTAAAGTTTGAAATTTAAATCGGAGCCGCAACTGGGTTTCACCACCCATTGCACATTTATTTAAAGAGTAATGTTGACAGATGTATCAGCATCTTAACCATACCCAGCTAATTAGAGATAAAACGGTACGTTTGTTTTTACCTACAGCATGACGATGTCACTGCAGTACTGTAAGGCAAACTACACCGCACAGTTGTGCTAGAAAACTTTATGTATCCAATTTACAGAAGTGCAACTGTGCATTGCTTTAGGGGAGCGAAACCCCTCATGTGTCATCTTTACATGGTTTATTGATAAGCCTCACAGCTGGTTTAGTTGCTGCAGTTCAGTTATTTCTGTAGTTGCAGAAGCTGCCATACCATCTTTACTGTGTATTCTGTTAGTATAACACGTTGAGTCACTCCCACCCCTTATAAACATGTAATCAGAAATATTTAAATATGAAGATATGATAGTGAGTAAACAAAAAGTCACTTTACGAGGTGCAGAAAAGATGATAATATCTTTCCTCTTCTTCTTCTTTTTTTTTTTTAAACTTCCAATCTGTTCCCCTTGACTTACTGCAGCTGAAGTAATTGATTTCAGGTCATTTTACTCCCATTTGTTTGCACCACCACGATGAATCATGAAGTAGTGTTTTGACTCTGGTAGGTGAAACTCAGGAAATGTATCTAGAGAACCTGTGTGCTATAAAAATATCGACATTTTTCCCCAGTGTGTAGAAAATATATCACAAAAGGAATCATTAAGTCAGACTGCTGTCATATATAACACAATGGACATAAAACAGTATCTCCAAGTACGACTAGTGTGAGTAACAGCCAAAAATACAATTACCGATAAAAACCGCCATTCTTTGAAGCAAAAGATGTAAAACCATGAATTCACAGTAACATCTGCACAGTAACATCTGAACAGACTACAAATGGACTGATTACTGACTTCTCAGACTATCACAGGCATGATGGGAAATAAAGAGTCCTACAGCGCTACACCCCAAGCTGTTTTTTTTGTTGTTAAACTGCTTTGTTAAACTGTGCCCACTATTAGGTCAGGCTAGGACTGTGATGACCTCTCTGCAGGCGCTCCTGTTCTGCTAGCTTTCTGGCATCTTTAATATTATTTTACTGTTAATGTAAAAACAAAACTTTGTGGTGTAATTGGGGCATTTTTCCTTTGCCGCCCTTGACCAGATGCTTTCTCCCCAAATTGGCACCGAGTCATAAAAACTTTAAGAACCCCTGCGTTAACCATCTGACTTGAGTATTATGAGGTGTCACCTTGCTGCCCACACAGGCTGCTGTGTCCCAGGTTGAGGGCGATTCCTGAGGCTGCTCGTCACTCCAGATGGTCTGATTGCTGTGCATGTTCTGGCCCTCCTGACTGTGAAAACCACTTGTAAAAGTTCCATTACCTGCAAAATAAAAAACAAACAACAACTCAGGCTTGAACCAGCAGTGACATTTAGCCTTTGGATTATTTGTTGGTTGCAGTATTATATAATTGATATGGATGGATCTTCTACAAAGCAATGGGAACACATAACCGGTTCAAAGTGCTTATCGTGAGCTCGTACCTATGTAGTTTTCCTGACAGTAGGAATAGGGACTGTTACAGTGGGTGCTGGCACTATTCCAACGTAACCTGCAGGAGAGGAGGAAATATTTAACAGCGTCAAATAACCTGAAACACTAATCTACAGAAAAGCAAATATGCAGTGCAGCACCAGAGGAAAGATATTCAAGCATGTGCTTACTCAGTTAGGGTTGCTGTTTACAGAGAAGGTCTGAGGAAACACTAAACTTTTGAGATGAATATGCAGATTATCCACAGGTGAAAAGCCACTTTATATTCACATTTGTAAAGTTTTCTCCATTTCTACTAAAGATTTTCAATAACTGTTAATCTGGATTATTGTTTTTATTCACTTCATGAATCTAAGAGTCTGTTATGGACACTAGATCTGTTTTACACTCCACTAACTCCAGCCCTCTCTTTGGTGCTGTCATAAAGACCCACACAGACAGCTCATTTACTGCAACTGGGTGAAGCACCACTAACCAAGTGTTTCCATAACACTCACCCATGGTATGACCCGGTGGTTGGTGGTATATAGCGCATAGCTTCGGTGGCGTTGTATCTGAACTCACTGGTGAGGGGGATGGGTGGAGCTGACCATGTCTCTTCAGGCAGATACTGACCTGTCACATCTGTGAGGAGAGGACATAACGATTACGAAAATGGAAGCGTAGCACAACTTTTGTTGGCGATATGTTTACTGCACATTTTGCTTGTTTATAAAGTGTGCCTTTGCTATGAATGATTAAGCGTTTACCTGTGTTCTGGTCTATTCCTGCAGCAACAGCAGCAGCAAAGCTTGAGGTGAAGCTGGGCACTGTGGACTCTGGGCTTTGGCATGGGTCTTTATGGTACAGGCTGTTCATGCTGAACAGAGCAAAGGCAAAAGTTACGACTTACATGGCGACTGAATAAACCACAAGATAACCTAATCCAGCTCTTGGCATTACAAACTGTATAAATCCTATGAAACTACAGCAAAAAACACCTGAATGACCACATCTGACAAAGTCATTAACTCAATGCCTGCCCCACCGAAAAATCTATACAAATTTATCAGTCTGTAATTTGT
Organism: Tylochromis polylepis; assembly: GCA_015107715.1. Lineage (NCBI taxonomy): Eukaryota > Metazoa > Chordata > Actinopteri > Cichliformes > Cichlidae > Tylochromis > Tylochromis polylepis. Next base: position 33,109 of record VVHJ01033434.1, on the reverse strand, counting down.
ATTTGTTTTAGTTGGCAAAAAAAGATAAAAAAAAAGAATGAAAGAAATTTTATATTTATACTATATACTGTACCTTTTAGTCTTATAGTTGGCATTAATGGGCTGGTAGCTGTCAACCTCTTTCGGGTACACACTGTACTGCATGGAGTCCCCTGGAAAAAAACAAACTGACTAATGTTAAAAAGTGGGGCAAACTACAGTTATCATCTATTATAAGAAGACTTTTTCTGACTACTTTCCTACATTACACACATTCACTTAATGGCTGAGAAAGTGAAGCTGGCTGCAGAGAACAGTACCACTATAAACCCAAACAAAGCAGCACTGCAACACGACAATTTGAGTTGGGTTTCTTTTCAAGAGAAGCTAAGTGCCCCGTACTTTTTCTAGATGAGGTAGTGGAGCGGTGTGTTCGGGCACTGGCGTCCTTGTCTCCCTCCATGCTGCTGGTGCTGCTACAGCTGCCCCAGCTCCCTCTGCTGGCCCTCACGCTGCCCGATGAGCTGCCCGAGTCCGAGCCTGATTCGCACACGCTGCCCACGCGCCGCTCTGGAGTACACTTCTTCCGAGTGCGAGCAGGACACACACCTGGCAGGAACAAAGATCAGCGAAATGAGAATCAACTTTCCTTGCCAACATCCTGCACTGTGACACTGCAGCAGATCAAAGTAGCTCCATTTAGGCGAGCTCGGTAATGGCAGAGTTATTTATTTGTGCCCACCGTTCTGTTTGAGTGGGCTCTCAGCAGTTTGCACAGTCTTTAGTGCTTCTGTCTTGAAGCTGGTGGTGGAGCGGTTCCTGCTGCGGGTTCCACTAACAAAGTCCACAGTTTTCCAATCAGGTTCCTTCTCCCTCTCTGGTGTTACTTGCATGTTGTGCTCGGGAGCACTACAACAGTAATTAGGAGACAAAACAACAACAACAAAAACCCCAAAATGGTTCTATATTATTGGGTTAACTGAGAGCCTATCTTCTGTTAGTTAGATATGTAGTTTTTGTGGGGGGTTTTTTTTTTTAAACATTAAACTTCATAGATTTGTCTTAAGGTATCCTTTATCATGAGCTTTAAAAACATGAAGTTTTGCTTTGGTTAAGTACGTGTGTATTACCTGGAGACATTTTCAGTCTTCCTGCGGCTCCTCTTTCCCTTATTATTCCCTGCTGCAGTGCCAGACTCTGTACTCTGTGCTTTCTTTTTCTGTCCTTTGCAGTCGTCTCTCAGCTAGACGGGTTAAACAAACAGGGAGGACAGTTGGGTTTTTTTTTCTATAGAAATGTCTTTGATGATAAAAGGCAAAGGAGAAATGAATTTGTTATTGTACTTAAGTAGAAATGCAGCAGTCTAGCAAATACTCCTCCTTTACCTCTACTTCAGCACTGTCCCTTTTCTCACACTCCATCTTCTCTACATAGTGCTCAGTGCAGCTCTTTTCTATGGGACTGCACGCTAACAGGCCCGGTCTAGGTCCTGGACCCAGTGTGACATCATCTGGGAAACCAGCAGGTATTTCCATGGGAAACATAACCGCTGCTGGCATTGTATCTTCTTTAAAGTCTGGGGCTGTCATCTTATCCATCTCATTGATGAAAGCTGGTTCGTTGTTGTTGCAGACATCTGTGTCGGGAGTGAGGGGAAGGTCTGGTCTCAGGTCTTCCTGCTCTTCATCCACTGTCACAGCACCAGCTGATGCTATGGATGAGCTGGGTTTATATTTGGAGTAATAGAGTGAAACTTTGTATTTCTTCTGTTGTTGGGAGGGTGTGGTTGAGGAGCCTTTCTTTGAGGACTGAGGTCGAGGGGTGGGGCTGCTGGCTAAAGCTGGAGACCCGCGGCCTTTACCTTTGTCGGATGTGTGGCAGGTGTCCACATAGGTCTTACAACTGCCTTTTGTTTTACTGCACAGACAGACATTTGACTATTTAGAGTGTTTTAACACCAAAACATTTTCCTGCCACGCTTATGATTTGCCTACATAAATAAATGAGGAAGAAAAATCTACATACTGTACTCCATTGGATGTGATATTATTGATTGAGCCATTTTCCCGGGACAAGACGGAGTTGTGGTTGCTCCTGCTGCTGGGTGCAGAGAACTCATTGAGGATAAACTGTGCTTGATAAAAGGCCATCAGGCACACGCCAAACAAGGAGAAACTGCAACAAAAACAGAGATCCGACAAAATTTACTAGATAATCAAAACCTTAACCCCAATCAATAAACATTCTCTGATGCATCCGCTCCTCCCCACATACTACTGTTACTAACCACGTGAAGATGAGGGTGACCACCCAGAAAGTCTCCTCCCAGCTGGGGCCAGGAACCACCTGGGCACAGAGGGGCAACATGTGATGGGGAAGTGTCACGTTGAGGGTAAAAGGGAAAGAAGTGCCACGTGATGTCACAAGGGTGAGGTCCCGAATGACCCAGGATGAGGTGAAGTCTGGGGTGAACCTGAAGACGCGGACAGGTAGAGGCGGAGAGAGAGAAAAAAAAACGGCAAAATGAGCAAACTGAAGCCAAAATGATGAGTTTTTTTTTTTAAAAAAAGAGAGAAGATGGTATATTCAGGACATATTGCACAAGAATGTAAAAAAGGAAGAGAAATAGTCCAAAAATAAATACATATATATAATAAATACAAGAGAAGTAGGATATTGGGCAACTCATTTATTGTGCAACCACAAAAGAAAACCAGAATGGGGTTTTCTTTTGTGGTTGCACAATAAATACATATATACAATAAATACAAGAGAAGTAGGATATTGGGCAACTCATTTATTGTGCAACCGCAAAAGAAAACCCCATTCTGGTTTAAAATGAAACCCAAACAGTTAAAAGAGGAGACGTCATGAAGGAAAGGAGTCTGAAATTCCACTCACGCTATGGTGAGCTCAGAGGAGCTGTTGTGATCAAGGCTGAAGGAATGACACTGCAGCACCTCAAAGCCAAATCCCTGACACTTGTAACCATTTATATTCATCGACATGACCGTCAGGGGAAGCTCGCCGGCATTCTCCACCTTGAAGCTCTTTCTGATGGCAAAAAGGGGCTTATTGCTGCGCAGACCTATAAGCGTCAGAGATAATGCTCATTAGTCTGATTTTTATCGCACGTTTTCAGCTTAAACTTAACATTAATATGAGACTTGATAAACTTCACTCTCACCATCTCGACACTCCATTAGCGTTGATTGAGGAACATTAAAGCGTAAAGAGGCCCCAGGACCGGGCAGTTTGCCCCCGACTCTTAGCAGCTCTTTGGCCCCGTGGCCCTGCACCATCACCATGTCAAACACCGTCAGGTTGTTCCTGGGAAAAAAAAAGGAAAAAAAGATTAAAACGCACAAACTCAGACATCAATTCAAACTTAATAGGAGATCAAGAGTCACTTAAATCAATGCCACATTTATTCTGCAGTGTTGTAAACAGACAACTTACCGTCTTTTTAAAAACTGGCTACAAAACATGTTCCACTACACTTTTGTACCAAACCGGGTGCCACAAAAATGGTGGGAAATGGATTTGCGAAATGTCTATGAAACACAGAAAACTCAGCACATATGGACCCAGAAAAGACAATCAAATCCATTATACTGTTATAAATGAATACCTGATGATAAGAATGGTGGTGGTGGGTTTGTGTTCAGAGGGAGTAAAAACCACAGCAACCTCTCTGGACTCCCAGGGCTGCAGCAGCAGACGGAGGACTCCCTCTCCTGTTTTGTTTTCCATATTCTTACCCACCTGTACAGATGCACGCAGGACGGAAGAAACGGAAAGGATTAGTCAAAGAAAATAACATGACACAGTGGTACAGCTTTATTTTGAGGAGTTTCTTTTAAGGCTTACCTTGGAGGGAGAAGCCAACAGAGAGAACTCTGTTGTGCTGATGTTAACAGAGAGGGGGCTGATATTAAACCTGCCAATCCAAACAAAAAAAACACCTTCAGAAGTGAAGTAGAAGGAGGCGCTGCAGCTTCAAAACTCAAAACAGCCGTGTACTAAACTGCAACAATAACTTGACAATGTACCATTTGGTTAGAAGGTCCAGAGCCTCCAGGGGAGCAGGGTACAGAGAGAGCACCCGAATCTCTACAGAAACCACCGAAGACGAAGGATTCTTCAGCATGAACGTTTTAACCTGGAACAAAAAAATGTTTCTTTTATAAGACAAATGTTTATTAAGAATAAATGTTTTCCTAAATTAAAAAAAAAATAAAAATCTTAAAACGTATAACTATTAAAAAATAAATGCTGTATTTTCAGTAAACAAACATCACCCCACCTTGCTCTCATTGACAGGAGTAGCACCAAAGTCCAGGAGAGACGATGCCTCTACTGGGAGTCTCGGCCACCTGACAAGACGAACATATTTACATGAATAATTATGCTAATGCTGACCGCTGATGGAATATAAAAGCACACAATGCAGGAGTGTGTGTTTCTGTGTGTCTGTGTTAAATTCAAGAATAACCTGCAAGGCAGCTCGTCTTTGTGACTCTGCCATCGAGAGCAGAGTTCAGCTGCTAGTTTGCTGTCCACAGCCCAAGACGAGTGGGAAAAATCTGGAAGAAGAGAGCGTTGCCACTCTGAGCGACCTAATGAGACATACCAGAAATAACGTAGATCATAACATCTTCCATCACAGAAAGAAAGAAAGAAAGAAAGAAAGAAAGAAAGAAGTTTTACCTGTTTCAGATAGCCTAAGAGGACAAGGGCGTCCACACTCTCTTTCTGCCTCAAACACCACCTCTCCCTGCTGGCAAACATACAACTTTTAATTTCTACACAAATGTCCGACCCAAACACACTACCTACTAACCACTGACGCTGCTATTTTACCTTGGAAGGATTAGGATGGAAGTAGAGTGGAACTTGCAGTGCTGTGCCCAGGCTGGTATTCAGACTGAGGGTGGAGACCTGGTTAACAGGCAGGGCCCTGCTGAGCAGCTGGAGGGACAGGATGTGCCAGCAGCCCTGAGGAACTGTCAGTGGTGTGTTGAAGTTCATCACCTGACAGACAGGGGGCACCAGAGATAATCTGTTAAATCTTTCACTTTGCTTAGAATCTATACGATGAATGAATAACTTGTTACAGGTCAAAATCTATACACCATAACCTGGCGCAAACTTGATTATTGTGTGATAAAAACTGCATCCCATCATCACATGTTGCAGTGGTGCATGCCTACCTTCATTACCCCCTGCAGCTTCTCTGAGAGGCTTGCATTCAACACAATGAGAGGCACGGGGAAGGGGTTATTGAGCCACAAGTCCACCTGGTTAGCAGCTCTTTGTTTCATCTGGAACAGGCTGAACAAATCTCCAACAGGCCATCTGAAGAAAGAAATAAAAAAAATTAGTATAAAAATGACCCCAGAAGGAAAATATAGATGATATACATTTATACACTTGTCTGTGTTTATTAGCACCTTAAAAACACTTTTTGAAATTAACTGTTTCTGTGGCTACGTTGCTTCAGATCAGGTGTAAGTTTAATGTGATGATTGCAAAATTCCTCCATGTTACCTGTGTGGAACATGTAGTCCAGGGAAGCTGTAGGCTGTCCTGTTTCCCATAATTTTCAAACTGATATGACTTATACATTTCTGGTTGAGGCCAGGCAACGAGCCTGATAGAAAATACAAGTACAATTTCACTCAGAAGAATCAGTATGGGCTTAGAGGAAACTATTGCAATTTAAATAGGTAGTCACCTCTGCAGGCCAGTGTAGCCACTTCAGTGAAGTTTTTTGCTTCTGGTGTCAGAAGAACCTGATTAAAGTCCAAGCTAGCCTCTACTTTTGATAGCACCTGCATGTCCTGGAGACATAAAACAACGTTTTAGAGCTGCAACAATTCTACTCGCTGACTGTCGTACAACAAGGCAGAACTCTCACCTTTATATAGAGCTTCTTCCCTCCAGAATTTAACATATAAACTCCTATTTTTGATTCCCCTGTTGGAAGAAGCAGAGACAAATGAGAATAATGTGTACAAGCACTGTTATTTTCAACTGTGATTCATGTGTAATACAACAGAATGAGCATGACAGCCTAAACAAAGCGATATCAGAAACAGGCAAGTACAATAAAATACTTCAGAAAGCAGTTCTGAAAAACAATAATGGTTCAAACTAATCACAGGAACTGTACACTGATGCTGTGTACACAACTGTGGCCAATGTAACTTGAACTTTCGCCCCTGTGTTGGTGCAAAAAAGAGAGAAAAAACAAAATCAGGACTGATGTCATATTTCCCATGTCTCGCATGAGATGGTTCTTTCAAAACAGCAAAATAATCCAATTCTTTTAATTGTATTCCTTCCCTAGTCAAACTAATAAGTTTTAAAAAAATGGAAGAGACTCCACGGGAATACAGAAGCTCTGTTATGGCCAAATCTGTTAAAATGTAAACATTATTTTGCTTTGATAGAGCTCCACCACACAAACATTCAATGATGTAATTCATGTGTAGGATGAAAAAAAAATGAAATAAATAAATAAAAATACCAGTGCATGTTTCTCTTTTCATACTGAAATACTGTTTTATGAACGACAGTCAGAGTCGAGCCGTGCAGCGTGGCACGCTTGCAGTGTGAATTTCCTTCAGGGCATGAATCAGAAAGGTCACAGACACCCACCGAATGCATCCTGTTCAGCAGCAGGGGCCACCAGTAGGACCAAAATGTGCTCAGTGACATAGGGCTTGAGCTTGTCCAGGTCAGCAGGCTGGTCACCACGCGCCGACAGATTAATCTGCAGACTGAGACGCTCCTCGCTTTGGAGGCAGGACCCCTGGGACAGAACGGGAAAGGCATACCAGTCATGCACCAAACACAAGGACAAAATAAGGAGCACATGAACAATGAGGAGTAATCTGAGAATTTAAAACAAAATCCAACAAGTGGGAACAGAGACTAGATACATACCCTGAGTTAACAGACAGGCAAAAGTGGGCAGCTAACGGCTACCGTCCTCCCTGTTACTAACACCCTCTTAAAGTTGACAGATCAGTAGTGGGATAGTGCAAATCTCACTACAAACCAGGGGTTGTCTCAGTGGGTGAATCACCGCTTGACGAACTGCAGACAGATACTCTGGCTTGGTGCCACTGGGGGATCAAGGCCTGCAAAAGCAAAACTAATCCCCTGAAACCAAGACTACTGCTAACTTTCTGTTGGGCTCATTTGATCTGTACACAGCCGCGACTCCTACCCAAAGCCCATTTTGTTCAAGTAGACTTTGAAAAAGAACTGAGGAGCAGGTGTTGGTCCTGGACACAAGCCAAAAGTTACAGCCGGGGCACTCATGCCACAGCACACAAGGAGGATTTCAGTTTGTATTATTATGACAGCGTAGTTGGGTTGTCTGCAGCAGTCTTCTCTCGCAACATGTCCACTGCTTTGATTATAAGGTCTCTTGAGAAAGCAATTTAAAAGCCTGGCAATAGATCTCCCTCTCCTCAGGGCTTCTGCAGAAAACAGAAGGCGCTCAGATGACGAGCCCGGCTGTCTGTTGGAAGTTTAAGACTGGCAGGCCTTCTGCTCAAGAGGAGTGAAGCTCAGCTCCGATTTTGCTAAGTAGGGGTGAACTAAAAATGGTGCAAGATCACACATCGTAAAAAAATCAAATACGTGGCTAACTGCCTTTCTATTTATTTCTCCTTATTTCCACAAAGTCTGCCCTGAGCTTCTTCTCACAGCATCTTGCTTTTCTTTTGATGTTTTCAAATGCTTGCAGTGACTGCAAATCAACAATAGCTATGCTTTTAAAATCAACAACGGTGCTTCACAGAAGCTGCTGAATTTTCGGCTGTGTTTAAAACCATTCTGAGCTGGAGTAATGTGCCAAGATCATCCCACTGTCTTTACAAGCTCTAAATTCAGGGGTCTAAAATGCAGGCACACGAATCCCTATACCTGTAAAACATGATTCTCCAGAGCAGCGTGTCAGCTGAAAAGGCTTGACAACTACTGAAACAGATGGGGACAAATTACCTGTGGACTGTTCCAACTCTTCGGTAAGCTGCACTCCAGGAGTAGACCCAGTATAGTGATGTTGGAGGTATCTTCCTGCAAGAGCAACAGCAAATCATCACAGGTTAAATAGCATTTTTCTCTTACTTGCTGTAAAAGGATTTGCATTGCAGTACTACAATCGCATAGTGCACAACAGGATACAATAATTCAGAGCAGCTTTCTTGAAGTTGCACTCTGATATTTTAAAGTACAATAATGTGGCGTACAAAGACCACACTTTTTCAAGGTAAATAAACAAAAAATGAACAATCCACTTTGTTTACACTAATTGTAGAGCTGCTGATTTGGGAAAGGTGTGACAAAAGAACATCAAGCAAATGTAAGCATGTGTGCATGAATTTAACCTGTACCTTACCGATCTGAGCTCAACTTAAAGCAACAGAACAGGACAAAACTGAAAGTCCTAGCACTGAAGTGCTTAAGCAACTATGTGTAAAGTGGGAGTGAGCTCAGATGGGGAAGTCACTGCAAAGTTGCAAGACAGAAGGAAAAACACTTTTTCAACCTCATGTGCACATAACATGGAATAAGAGACCAAAAGGCATTGAAAAGTTAGAATTTAAACATCGGCCAGAACATGAAGCATAACACCACAAAGAAACAAAAATGTTGTTATAAAGTGTAAAGTTGGTGCAAATGTTACAATTTGTGTGTGATAAGAAGAAAAAGAAATACACATATCCATGAAAACTGGGGGGGACAGAAAGAAAGAAAATCATGCATGTAGCTTTGGCAGCCGTTTGTCTGACTGAGCGAGCACAAGTCTCTGCACTTCGCTCAGCTGACATTTTGCAACTGCCACCCCACTTCCTGTTGTGGAGGCGGACACGCCTTTCAGATGCCTCTTACACACAGACACAGACACACACTTTCACTGCCTCGGCTTGTTTCAAAAACTATACAGAAGTTGTTCATTGGTTTTCAGTTTTGCATCACTGTGAAGCGTGTACAATTGAATGCTTCTGTGTGGCTAATTTCATTTGAAATCAAGTGTATGTTACATTGGAAGCAAACATCAACATTTTTAATTAAAAATAATAAAAACGCAAGCTTTTTTTCTATCAAGTTTTATGCTGACGGCAAACACATTCATAATTTAATAAGAGCTAGTCCATGCCAGTGTGCATAACAAAGCTCCTGTTTGTATCTTTGCAGCTAATCTTGTTTATCAGTGTTGGCAGGAAAGTGGAAAATCAGCTGTTTCCAATGATGAGCTCTTATTCAATACTCTGTGTGTCCTCTACAGAAAAACACAGAGATATTCAGGGAAGTACCTGAGTTTGGGTCAGCTTAATGCTCTGGATGTGAGGGAATATTAGGAGACTATCCTTTCTTTGGACAGATTTTAATGATCCCTGGTCTTCTCCCACACCAAATACCTGAAAAAGAAGCAGTTAATATTTATACAGTGTACTAAGAAACATAGTCAGCAAGTACACAAACAAGTGCCATCAGTACATGTGCAATGTGCAATACAATAACACTTATTCGACTTTCTTTACACTTATTCTTTTTATTAAGTTATTATACTCTGTTGTGTTGTTTGTGTTGTATTGTGTTGCGCTGTGATGTGTCTTATCGTGTCGTGTTGTGTTATATGTGGTGCCGACGTGTGACAGTGTTCCAATTTCGTCGTACTGTTGTACTATGTATGGCTGTGCAATGACAATAAAGAATTATCTTATCTTATCTTATCTTACATATGAGTGTTGGGGATGATTTATTCCAGTCTGAATGCACACAGAAGAACTCAAACACCACAAAAGCAAACTGACTGAATATAGCTCCACTATATGATAAAACTATAAAGAAAATTATGCAAAACTATCAAGTGCAAACATTTTTGTATTAAAGACAGTGGCATGTTATGGGCTCATGTTTATTTGGTTGTTGTGGCACTGTACCGATTACAAAAGTTAATTTCACTTACAATTTTTTATGGTCTCTTTTTAAAATCACAGGTGTGACCGCTTGATGCTGATTAGACCTTGAAATAAAATCAAACTTGATATTGCTGTTGTACTAGAAATAGAAGCCCGTGAACACCCTTACTCCCAAAGCCACTCCTTAATAATAATTGAACCAGGAAACAAATAAATGGCAGAGGATTTGCGAAGATGGCTGTCGAGTGTCGAGCCTTGCCTGTGAAAACCGTCATTACACAGACTTAAGACTTTTGGATTTCTGTGGGCAGTCTCCACTTGCTTTGGTTTCAGTGTACAGCACAATTACGTCTGACACCCAGCTTACAACTTAACTGATCCCACTTCAAATACAGCAAGCATTGCAAGTGACACAAATTTCACTTAAGCCGAGCCTTGAAAGGCAAACATCTCTGACGAAGCTAACCAAAGTCTACAGTATTTAAGCAAGCTGAGGTTAGATAAACCCTAAAGTGGTCTCACAACCAGACTTCTTCTTGTAGCAAGCTGCTTTAACTTGAGCCTGCAGAGATGCAGCAAAAAGCAAAAACATTTTCAGTTAAATAATTAAAGCCTCAAATAAACAAACAAAAAACTTATGAAACCAGCATGCTTTCTACCTCGAGGTAACAGTGGAGCCCTGAATATATGGATTTTCACTAAGAACAATACACAATTTCTCCTATTAGCATTATTTGTCTTTATTTGTTTAGCCTAAGCTATGCTTTGCAAACTATTTTTGAAACAAACATCATTTGCATGCTCAACTTTCTAATAGCATAAAGATTAGTGTTTGCATATGAGTGTGTGTGCATGTGGGACGAAGCAAGCATGAGACCAGCAGTCTGGTCAGCTTCTATTTTGGATAACACTTTCTTAGAGAACAACAAAAGCTGACATGACTAAGACTGTTTGTAAGCTCATACTGCAATAAAACAATAGCATGCAAACAGTATGTAAATGCTTATCCCCTTATATGGAGACATGAAGTGAGGGTAAAAACACGTCTGCAACTCACCTGGTATGACAGCAGCCCATGGGCCGATGTGTTTATAAATAACGTGTTTTCTATATTGCCCTCCTCAGACGGGAGGAAAATTAGTTTAAAAGATGCCTTCCCCCTAGGAGGGATCACCTGGGTACAGAGGGAACACGAAGCAATGAGTGATTCGAACAAGATACACATTTTACTTCAAGTACAATTATTTCTAAGCATCATTACTTGTTAAGAATCTTGTGCGGACTTACTCTTCTGTGAAAGGAAGGTATGTAAAAATGCCTGCTGGATGTAAACATTGACAGCAGTGTGACAGGAACTTCCTGACTGGGGTTGTGTATATATATGGTTTCAGCTCTTGGCAGCCCCAGCGGCCTGTAAAGACACAAACAAGAACATCATGAATAACAGGATTCCCCAGTGAGTTGCAGGAGTTCCATGGCTAGCTGAATACATGGAGGTACACATCATTATAGTTCACTACATACACATCTATAAGAATATTCAAAGATCCCTGCATACCTCAGATCCCTCTGCTGCTCCCTGAGAAAGTGGGATGTGCATGAACGTTTATTTAAAAACACATAGCTTTGAGAGCGTATCCTGGGAGATTCAAAGCCCAAATTCAGATCTTTGCATCATGTTTAATTATGTAAACCACATTTCTCTATGTCAAATAATAACAGGTTTAAGGCTATAAAATGAAGTTGAGCAAGGCCAGTGTAGCTGAGCAAAGACAGTCACACTCACACCTTTGCATTTATATGAAAGCTAATCCTTTGTCCACTGTTAAGTCTATGTTTACAAATTCTTCCATAATAACTTAGATAAGCCTCATAGTTCTGAACCTCTGCAGTAGATCAGTAGCATTTTGCATTCTGTCAATACAAGGAAGCTGTAAGAGGAAACTCAAACTATTTGCATGGAAAAGATGAGTAAGATGTATTAGCTCTTTTATTGAATCCAAACAAGCTGCCACTGAGAAATAAAACCACATATACACAAATAAGGAAGGCTATGAAAAGCTTTCTGTTATATCAAACAAACTCCCTCAGTTTGGCCGCTTTTAATCTATTACAGTCACATGACGCTTCCTAGGATTTTGTGTTAGGTGAATACATCCTACCCTGCCCTTCACACAAGCACTTTAGGCTTTACAACATAATGAACATCTGTGTAACGCCTTCTGTCATGAAGGATGTTATTTTACCTGTGTATAATTGAAGTGGGATAACTTAGAAGCTGACAGTCTCAGAGGTAAAGAGAGCTAGGCCCCACTACTTAGCAGGTCAATACTCACATGACTTTTTTTTTTATTCATTTAAGAAGAAAAAAAAGGGGGGGGGGGCACTTCTGAGAACATGTTTACATAATGTTCAGCCTGTTGGACCAGCAAGCATTTGTTTAACATACATTACAATATGATAAGGACAGAAAGCTTCACAGTGCATCTCTTTCCTTCACTGGTTTCATCTGACAGCAGTTTTATTCTTTGATATGTGGTAGCAGAAATCGCTGAACAAACAGCACTTGACTCCACTCTGCTCGAAGTACTACTGTTTTTGTTTTTCCTCCACATTTGATCAAAGCAGTGCAGCTGTGCATGTACAGTTCAAGCTAAGAGCAGCTTAAACAGTCTGTAATATAATCCATTTGCAATGACAACATAAGGTGGCGTAAAGTCATCCTCAACAGAGAACAAAGTCACGCTCCCGTTTAGTGAACTGTAATCTGAGCTTTTCTATTAAATGTTTTGGTAACCGGTCCAACTGCATATGCGGGTAAGTGCATTTGAGTCTGTCTCTTTAAAGCTGTTTGCTAAGCGCAGCCTCAGTGTAGCAGGCTTTACTGATATTTTGCCATTCTTCTCTGTTCTTGTTTCACCTTGTGTGTCTCTACTGCTCAACAGAGTAGGCAGAACAGAGTATACGACGACTTCTTCCTTCTCTGCAGGGGAAGCTCAGGAACACAGGAGTCTTATTTTTACTGATTTGAAGTTAGAATTGAAGTTATGCACCGACATAAAGTTAATTACTATACAAGACTTATATCTTACTATTCTTAAAATTTAAAATAGTAAGATATGAGTCTGACGCTCAGCTCATACTTGTCTACATATCTGAATGGCAAATTGAATAAGAGGGGTATTTAAGTCGCTTTAGCCTCCGTACAGCTGCTGCTGCCACCTCTGCAAGCTTGTTTGAACTCCACCTCCACCCCAGCTCCTCCTTTTCATGCTGGGTTTGAAATAATCCACGTCATGTCTGCTGCACTCTTCTGTATATGGTATGCTCCTATCTCACAACAAATGAATGCAGAGAGAAAAGCTATTTTATTTGCCTGTAGTTGTCCTGAGTGAAATGCACACAAACAGAGGCACCTCAGCTCTGAATGATTATGAATAGGTTTCATCTAGAGATCTATATAAAGAACTACACAATATGACATTCCAGTATATAATTTGAGGGGCCAGGGGAAAAAAAAAGACACTTTGCAGCAGAAAAATCATGAAACTTTTCATATTACCAGACTCTTCATTTAAGACATTTTACCAAGCCTCAACTGAAGCATCTTTTGCTTCCTGTTTGTTAGTTAGAGCGACTTTACTTTCATTTTAGGCAAATGAACTGCACGCACAGCAGAATTTAAATCCAGCGATGATCATGGTCAAATTAAATAGTTTCTACTTTTTCTTTCCAACAATCAGCCTGATCAAACATGCTTTGGATTACATGTGACGCCAAATTATCACCAAGAGGCACAAAAATACTCTTGATATAGGCAAACATGATCTTCTTAACCACATCAAAATGTCATGCACTATTAATATTGTTTGAAATGCCAGACTAGGCGCTCTACCATGCTTAAGATAAAACACGGAGTGCTTGCTGTGGTTTGCATCACTTGCAGTTCCCCTGCTCAAATTAACTTTGTTATTCTTATGAACATGTTCATTTTTGCTCTGTTTGGCCACATAGATCAACTGATTTCAGTCAGTATTACTGCAAGAACCACAACGTTATCCCACAGCTCACATATAAAAAAGGGAACCACAAAATGGTGAGTGAATGGTGAGTCTTATAGTACCATTTTAAATGTTATTATAAATTCCCAGACGCAATTTCATTCTAGTGTCCAAATATGTATGTAATACTATTGGGATATCTTTTGCTTTCTGCATTCCAAATCTATGACATAAAATATGAACTAATAAAAGCTGCTTGTGACCGTTTACCTTTAAACAGAAGCAATAGGGACTGCCGTGCAGCCACAGTATTATGCCTGATAGACCGCGTGTTTTGGGAGTATCAAGGCAAACAGTGAAGTTCTTAACCCCATCTGACGGGGTCCAACCCTCTGCAGTGTGTCTGAATGCTGGAAAACCAAACTGACTGCCATACTTGGCTATTCTAACAATGAAGGGCCCTTAGTTTATGAAATGGTCCCTTCTGTAGTATTCATCACAGTGACAGATGACACCACTGGCTTGCTTTAGCTCTACATTAAAATAACTCAGTTGGGTTTTCCACATCATTCATTCGAGATGGCAAAATCAAATCACATTTTTTTCCTGGTCTTATGTTGCTGACCGTGTAATTAAAGCTTTCATCCTTTTCAGTACAAAATTAACAACAGCAATGCTTGGAAAGAAATATTAAAGCAGAAAGTGAAAGTGGCACTTACTGGGTCCCAAACTCTAACACTGGAGGCTGAAAATGCAAAGCCTTCCCATTCTCCTGCATATAGGGGGAGGAGCTGTTGATCAAAAGAAAAACACAAGCAAAACGAAAAACAAACTGTTACTATTTGTGCATTTGATTGTTTATGAGCTTTGCAACTTTTCTGTGTTCAATCGTTTAGGAGCTTCAAAAACGTCATCAAAAGGCTGCATTTTAAATGTACAACTGTGAGCGTTTGTGAGATTTAGAGAAAAGTCAAAGATGTGATGAGTAAGCAATAAATACCTTTAAAAATATACAAAATTAATATAAAGCATTAACTTTTGTTTAAGAAAAAAAAATGCATATTAATTGTTGGCTTCTGGAAAGTGCCAATACGGATATATTTTTTCTAAACAAAGAAACTTGTTGCACTCGTCCTCATGGACATTATTAGTTTTATTTTTATTTATAACTCATCATATAAATAGCTTTGACTATTTTCTTATTGACAGTATGGCGCTTTAGTACCACCAAAATATTACATGTGAGTTTTGGAAAACAAGCAATTATTTTTTATTTTATTTTTTTTGTCATTTGGTCACAAACTGTGTCTCCAAAACCTGGGCTCATACTGAACTCTGAATGTTATCATATCTGAAAACAAAGTTGAAAACTGACAGCAGAACAACCAAGTATTTATACACATGGATCATCCTGGTGAAAAACTGTTTTCTGCGGTTACTGCTGAGGACTGTGCCCTAAAAACTTACAGTTCAGAGTGACTCTAAAGCTCTGCTATAAGGACCAAAGTTAAACACCAAAAAAGTCAGGAAGGGAGAGTGACACTGCTATTTTACAGCCATCTTATCAGTAAAGCCAACGCCCTAAAAACAATGGCAACATGCCCATGAGCACTTAATTTCATGTCCACAAGATCCATTGCACATCCTGCTGTATGCTGAAAAACAAACCACAGCGTAGTTCAGATCATATACATCTTTCATTTACCTCAATTTACTAAACTTCTGTAGCTCTATACTGAGCCAGGCAACATGTTTTCGTTCTGATGTGCACTGTTTGCTGTATAGACTGAATGACAGTCATTTAGTCAACAGAAAAATGCATCCAGCTTATATAAGTAAATATATGGAACCTAAATCTTATATAGCCCCTAATAATGACTGTAACACCAACAAAACAGGCTGTTAAGTGTACGTACAGTGAGCAGTGCAGGACAGTAATGCTGAAATGGTCAATTCATACAACAACTACTGTCCTTCAGCAACACTTCCTTACACACACACACACACACACACACACACACACACACACACAGGGCACACTAGATTTTGTTAGATTATCTGCTGGCCATTGTAACTAAGCAGAATATCTCACAATCTGCTGGTTATGTTAGTACCAGTTCCTCATATCAGTCACCAATGGCCATCTACCACAACTACTTATAGTATTATGGGGTCTATCACAGCACGCAGGCATGGGTGCAGGAGAGGAAGTGACTGAGCTGCTGGTGTGGCCACATTCCAAGTTTCACGACACAGCTAGAGGTGGAAGACGCTCACTTCTATATAAGGGCAACATATGTGCTAATACACAACAGACCAAATTAAAATCACTTTTTTAAGTAGCGCAGAGCTGTGTTGTGTATCTGATGTCAGAAAATGGACCGGCACTAAAAACACCACGAGGATAACAAAGAATTTACAAGTAACAAGTACCTTGACTGAGTCTGAGTCTGCTCTTTTCTGATGTCAAGCCTCTTCTCACAGATCTGACTCAGTGTTAGCTCCGTTTCTTTTCAGTGTAATTTTTGTTTGTCACCTTGACTGCTCTTTTTAAAGGTGAACAGATAAATAACTCTTCCACCTATTTTTTTAAAAGAAAAAATTATGATGACGATGAAGCAGCAGGTCTGCAAGGACACCGAGAGATCCACAAGGCATTTCTCTCTCTCTCGGAAATTTGGGTTTTTAGGGGTTACTGACTGACTACTGAATGCTTTCTGATGCCATCACATCCCCAAGTCCAAAATTAAGCAAAGTTCAGAACAATTTGTGCACAGTCAAAGCAAGAGAATCATGTGCAAAAATGATCACACACTGAAGACGGCCGCGGTTTACAGGAAGGTACAGACCTTTGGTTTTGGTGTTTGGTGAACAGTGTTTACTGCTGAGTGGAAAAATGACAAACTTAACTCGCTACGTTGTTGAAAAAAGCCATGATTGATTTTACACTCAGGTCCACTACACTTTTATACACAGGTAGCTGAAAAGAAACGGGTGAAATAACAAGCCTGCTCTTAAGGAACTGTTTCTTTTCTCCTCTCCCCTCTGGCCAATCGGTAGGTGCAAAGAGAAGGATATGTATAAAACAACAGTTTATTTCAGACTAAACTAAACGGGTATTGGAGTTTGAAAAAGGTCACAAATATAAATATAAAGGCATCAACTCTGTTGAAGACTTTGCACCATTTTCATTGGCAGATACAAACGCTGTGATCATACAAGTCATTTGACAGTGAAATGGAAAATGAGGAAATCTGATGCTGTACTTGTTAATACAGAAGATGCAAAAATATCGATAGTGTGAAAACAATGCCTGCCCCCCCCCCCCCAAGT
>VVHJ01033434.1:0-15832 GCA_015107715.1 Tylochromis polylepis | reverse complement strand
CCTGTCAACCAGTGTGAATAAATAGATGGACATACGATTTCATAATTACCAGCAATGTTCTGCACGAATGTATTAAACGAGTAAACGGGAGGGAAAATAAAATTACTGGTTCTGCTGGGTCCAGACCACTTAAAAACCAAGTTCAGACCTCCAGTATGAACCCACACAATACTGTGCGCAATATTGTAACCTCAATAATGTGCCAAAGATTTGGGACTGGGGACTGAAAAATGAGCTTCAAAATTTAAAATTAGCTCTTTATAATTATCAATGTATCATCAGAGCACAGTAATTGTGATAATTGCAGAATTCAGATGCTACACCTTGTCTTAAATATGTACTAATGCAATGCAATGACACTTCTGAAAGCGCTTCACAGGGAAAACTGTGCAAATGGATGGTAAGTAGATACTGAGTTAAAGAAAGAATAAAAGCACAAAGAACCACAAATAATCTGGCTGTGGCTTGTTCAGAGGAACACTGCCTATTGCATTACATAATAAGGGCTTCCCTCTCACGTTCAGTATAGCTCTAATTGTTTATTCATTTCTGACCTGCCAAACAGTATCATTTCAGTGTTACTCAGAGTGGAAAAACTGTGTGTGGGTGAGTGTATGAGGGGGTCAAATGTGAAAGGGAAATGAGGTTGTGCGCTTGTACAGACGAGTCCTGTGCCATGGCTAGCACTGTTGTTTCAAGCACACTTCGGTAGCGACTAAAAGACCAGCTGCGAAACAATGTTAACTGATGCAAAAATTCTGAACAAATGTTAAAATGCAAAATGAAACACACTCTCCTCTCTGTAGTGGTTAGTAGTGTCAGGCCTCGTTTACATCTTCAAAGGTTAGTTGGGGGCTTTTACCTTGTCATGTGCATTAGGAACTTGGTATTTGCTGTAAATTCAAAAGCAGCTGCCCATGAAGAAAAACCCAGCCTCTTAACAAGTACACCACTGAGCTGTAGTCTCGGGGTTCTGTCCACTGCCACAGTACAGAAATAACAAGTTATGTTTGGTGCTATTTGAGCCCTTGGATCTAACTCAAAGTCAGTGTTAGCAGTGACCTGAGCCACGCTCCAGGGAAAAGGTTGGACAAGGGTTTAGCTCAACTTTATTCACAGACATGTGAACTAACAATGATATTAAATCCACATGCCACAGTATTAACAGTATACCTTTATAAAGCAGTATTATAAATGGTCCTGGTGGAAAATAAAGTAAAAAGGCCTAAAAAGAGAAGGATGTAGGACTAAGATATTTTGACACATGACAGGGCACAGACAGAGATATCATTAACCTCTGCATATGCTGCCTGCTTTGTTCTTTAGGCTGGGAGAGGGTGATGGCAGGCCTAGCAAGTGCCTGATAACCCAGGCACGAGAGGCCTCATGGCTCAGGAGGTCTTGAGGTCAACCAGAACTGCAAAGCCTCTTTTGCTTCTCACCTCTTAAGATTTAAAAATAGTCATATTCCCATACTGTTCACCAACTGCTGTCTACATGCAAATCACATTAACCTCAAGCTGCTTGTCAACTTAAAACAGCTACACCTACTACAGATTTAGTCTTGCACTTTTATGAAAGCTGGCACTGGCTAAAACAAAACAAAAGGTTTTAGTGATAATGTTTTTTAATAATCAACACTGACTGCAAGATATAAAAAAATGCACTTGCTTTAATATTAATTAAGGAATTAAGTTGCCTGCTAAACTGCATATGTGCTCTATTCAGACACTTTCTATTTCAAATATTACATTTACTAAATTTACTAAAATAACTGCATGGGATTGCTGACGAGTGCACTGAAATGTCTCTGTGGTAAGGTAGCATCAAAATCAACCAGATATTAAAATGGTACAAAGAACTGAGAATTGCTTCAACCTGACAACCAATTACAAATGATTTGATCAAGTACCTCCAATATTCCACACACATTTTTCCTAGTGTTTGGATCTTTCTTTATGACGATTCCCATTTAGAAGCAATCTGTCATTCTGAAACAGGTAGGAAGGCTATGTTTATATCACCAAAGTAGCTCTGATATCTTTTTGCGTTCTATTGGTATCCAATCACATGCAGCAGTCATCTTTTCTTTCTTTGCAAACCCTTCCTTCCCTCCATTTTTTCTCCTTACTCCCAAACTCATATCAGGGACCTTGCTTTAAGTTCCATGGAAATGAACAATGTTTCTAGCTGTGCCAGTAAAAGAATCACTCTGAGTAAAGACAGATACATGGCGGTCCAATGTTCCCAGAAAGGTGTTTTCATCCCGACTCTCTTTACATGAGTGCAAACCAAAGAATGTGTGGGACAGAGGCCAGAGATGCTATGTCATAAATCCATTAGCTTCACCAAGCAGCCTTAGAAGATTTAATTTTTTTTTGAGTGAGAAAACCAGAAAGTACTTTCTCATTTGATTCATACAAACAAGACTGCTACAATGAGCACACCATCCACAGTGTGTTTAACTAGACCGTCAGTTCCCAGCAAACAAAACCCATTCAGGGACCATGACAGAGAAAACATGTACGCCTTTTTCAAAACACACAGATAATTCAAGAAATCAGGGATCATGAGACTTGATAAGGAACACACTGATAAGCAGAACAAATAATGGGAACAGACATCAAAAAATTTAATCTTTAAGGCAGGAAACACAGAGATTGTACTGAACCAGCATAGGCATTAGAGATTTTACTGACATTTTTTCTGCTCAACAATTATTTTTGGAAAGATAACCAAGGCAAGAAAATATTTACAAGTGTAAAGAACAAGCCTGGAGACTGCTCTGTTTCTGAGCAGCCATCAACACCGCCGGCCTGACAGTGAGCAACACTCTGAACTGCTGAGATTCTGAAGAAAACGTCTATTTTTCCAACCAGTTTTGTGCAGGAACAGAAACAGATGGGAAAGACAGACCTCCCCTCCTTTTTCTTTCAAGGAGTTCTAAAATTAGGCAGGAATTTGGTTCTGTGCCTCTGCAACGCACGCCCCCAAACTCTCTCCATCACACACCCCCTCACTCACCAACATAAACAACACAGCCTGCATGCAGGCAAAGACTTCAAGCTAGCTACACTGAAACCACACTGCATCATTTGTCTGTGTGAAGAGAAAAAACACGTCACCCAGCAGCTACAGGTTAACGCTGCATATTACACAAATCATTTGCTGCAGCTCTTCTGTAATTTGCATGTTGTTAAACATGCTCAATAAGCATATAAGAGTTTTTTTCATTTGGGTGGTAACAAACCAAAAAATATCTTTCAATATAGAGCTCGCAGTAGATTTTTAATTTGCACCCTGCTAGAGAAACCCTTATGTATGATAAGACCTCAATGTAGGTTTGTTATTTGTTGGTCATCATGTGTATTGTTGGAAAGTCTCTCCCTAGGTATTCAGTTTCAGCTGATAAGCTTACCTGTCCTCTAGTGGAAGACCCTCTTTTCTTCGCTCCTTCTCCACCTGAAAATTGATGAAAACAAAAACAGATTATGTAATTTGCATCAAATTTGATTTTACTGTGAACCTGGAACAGTCAGTGGAAACTTAAAATGGCATTAAAGCTTGAGCATCCTGGCTCTAAACTCATGTCTGCCAGTGTTGGTGGATTGTCATGCAGTTCTTAGAACAGAGGAATAAGCATCTGGTTTATTGTTCACTACATCTTCTCTCAACTAAAAGGCGTTTTCAACATTTTATGTCTGAACTCATCTTTACAATGGACTCCCCTCGACCTCAATCTACACGCAATACTTCATCCACACTGACAATGCAAAAATGATTGTCTTTGTAGCATTTTGCAACTTAAATTAAAACAAATCACAAAAATATCCCATTTAAGAAGTATTCTAAACCTTTGGGTTGACACACTTGAGCTTATGTGTATCCTGAGATCGCCCTGAAGATGTGTTTCAACTTGTTAAGACCTCATGTGCCCCCAATTCAATTCACTGAATAAGCTGGGAAGAACACTGTTTGCCTAATAAGTTCTCAAAGCTGATAGTTTTCACTATGACTTACTCTAAGCCATGACCCAGCCTTGAAATATTTACGCAGACCTGTGAAACAGGACTGTTTCCAAAGACTAATTTGAGGAAGGATACAATGTCAGCACTATTATAAGTCTCCAGATCATGTTAGCTTCCATCATTCTCACAGGGAAGATGTTTGTAAGCAGAGCCTTCATAGACTTGAGCACACAACCAAACTCATTAATTGGAATTGACGATGATGAATTTCAGTCTGACAATGAAGATCATCTAGACTTCCTTTGTAATGCTAGGAGGACCTTATAGAAAGACAAACAATGGTGCAGCACTCACCAATCAGATGGTAAAAGAAACCACCCCTAACTAAAAGTCACAAAACAACCCACAGGGGGCTTGTCTCAAGACACCTGAATAACTCAGATCATGAAAAGCAAAATCCTGAGGTAGCCATGGCTAAATAGTTCATTATGGATTTTAACAGACAGTAAATGTAAGAGGAAATAATCACTCACACCACACTAACACCATCATTAGCCAAACGCAGTACCAGAGGCATTGAGCCGTGAGGATGTTTTTCTGCGACAGAGACTTGATGCAAAAAATAAACGTAAAATTAAAATAAAAGTAAATGTGTTTTTGTAGCTGCAGTACACTACAGGAAGCTATGGGTGCAGTATCGCCTATATCGTCTGCCAAGACTGCACTCAATACTAACAAAGAAGAATGAAGCACGAATGGCAAAACAGGAGGACGTAAGAAAATGGAAACGGAGATTTAAAAAAAAATAAATGTGAAGGCACTTCAAATAAAACCAAGTTAAATGCAGACTGTGCAAAGCGGTGCTTTTCTTCCACGACAGCATTACTGCAGTGCACGAGCATTTAAAACACCGGCACCCTGGAGCTGTGACGTCAACTCTGAATGGGTCCGTTTTAGGGAGTTCAGTTAGTGCGTCGCGTTGATACCTTCTTTATGTTAATGTTTGTACAGTAATGTTTCTGTTAGCTTACCTGTCGGAAACTTCTCAGGATCATACTTGTTAAGCGAAAACCCATTTCAGTTTTGTTAGCTGATGAGTAAAATGTGGAGTAGTTACACTGTCTCCTAGTTTGTTTATTTTTTCCACACATTAATATTAGTGTTTATTCTGAATAGTAAACCTTTTCCACCTAACTTTAGGTAGTTAATTCGTGGGTTTGACCATCAATTAAACTGCTTAATTGGTACTGAACACTACACCACCTGAGAAAGTATGATATATAACCAAATTTGTGATTAGTAACAGTCTTTTCTAATTCTGTTTTGTTCAGTTTACCTAGTATTACGCACAGGTGTATAGATGAGCTTGTCCTGAAACAAGGCTCTTGCACCTCAAATGGCTGAAGTCATGACAGACAGCATCTTTAGTATGGTTATCAGCAGCTCGAAACATCATCTCAAAGATGAGAGCAAGCCTCACTCAGAGCATGTCCACTGCAATCATGAAGTCATGATCTGAATCATCTGTAAACTTTGGAAACTTGTTATTTTGGACTGGAAAAAAATTATTTTGATTTAATTTGAAGCTTTATTTGAACTTGTGGACAGCCATTTTTGGTGTCCAATTTGCACATTATTTTCTTGTTTAAACACTTGTATCATTTTACTTTGTATTACTTAATATTTTTATTTCATTTTTATTCTAATGCTCCTTTTGGGTAATGTTAAAAATACATTTGATTATTTTCAAAGTTTTATGTTTCTTGGGTCATTTCCTGTGGGACGAGACAACAGGGTGATATTCACAGGTGGGCAGACTTGAGCAGGTGAGGTACTGGAGCCTAGAAGAGATTTGCCCACAGGAAGTGGAGATAAGAGTTACTGAAATAATCATTAACTAATCAACTAATCAAAGAAAAATTGGCAGATTAGTCGACTACCAAACTAATCTTTAGTTGCAGCCCAAATATACATATAAAAATGATTTTGGTGTATTCCAATTTCTGCGAACTTATACTGTCAACATTAACAATAATCTTTTAAAGGTTTTCTTTTTTTTTTCCTTTCTTTTTTTAAAAAAAAATTAAACTGATCCATGTTCATGATAAAACACTGACTGTTTATAACTTTGATGATTCTTTTCAAAATCTGCGCACACACTTTCAGGATCATCTATCCCCACCCAGTTAAATTAATAAAATACTGCAGAATACAGCACTTCAAAACTCCAAATCATTCCATTTCCATTTGCAGCTAATAAACATCAAACACCAATCACTGGAACCGAAATGTGTACTACAAAAAAAAAAACACAGGAAGACCTCTGAACATGTTTTACATGGATTGGCAGGACAATGACAATGAAGAATAAGTAGATGCCTGCCTTGACTATTACTCACTACTACATTAGTATTATGTGGTAGCCAGATAAAAATAACAGCCCATTACAATTTGTGTTATGTAATAAATACTTTGTACATATTCATTTAGGTGCAGTGTATTTACATCTCAGTTTCATCATTTCATTTTCAAATAACTATAGAGTTTAAATAAACTGTAAATTACTGCATATTTTTAGTGGCATTTTACACAACATCACTTTGAAAAAACAAACAAACAAAAAAAAAGAAAAAAAAAAGGAAATGCATTTGCAGGTTTAGAATTGAACTGTAGAAGACCTGACTATTATAGCTGACTGTAAAATAACACAGGAAAACTTGAACGGCTTTATAAAAGACATTTTTGAAGGATTATTTAATAGATTTAAAAATGTCTTATCTGCACAAAAACTGGTTCCTATTTGTATCATATTGGCAACCAAACACCCATAAGCGAAATTTAAATGCTTTACAAGCAATGGATATAGAACGCTATTAATCAACATGAAAAACAACTATGCTCTTTAATTCTTCTTTTTCTGATGCACACATAGGTTTCCTGCAGAATAAAAAGCATGCTACCAGTCATTCCTACTAGTATTACATTTGTGCAAGTGTAAATTACTGAGGAATCTAGTTACCCAAAACACTGCCCATGTACTAAGCTCTGTTTTATGGTAACACTACTCATGGGAATATTTAACTGGCACAACACTGCAGTTAACTGAAAGCTGTCGCTTCTGTAATAGATCAAACCCTGATTTCTGTAATAAAGATGTGTAATATGCTCGGCATGCTCCAAGTAATGAAGGCCCGTGTCACCATAACATGAGGAAATCCTTACAAGTGCAACATTTCCTTGGTCCTATTTTGAAAGTTCATTTGCTGATGAGTGAGTGCCCCAAGTCTTCCTACCTCGTATTTTGCCATCCTACTGGCTCAGTAGCTAGGCTGCTTTTCTGGCAGGTTCACAGTATAATTTAGGTGGTGATGGGAGTCCTTGTCCTACACTCTAAAGTAAGCTGGAGGGACACTCTAACCAGAACCTGCAGCAGATGGAGAAGTGGTTCATGTGCTGCAAAGCAGAGCTCACCAAGGACGCAGAGCATAACAAGGACTACTCTCAGCAGCTGCAGCCCGAGACAGTGGATTGGAGTTAATGTGCTGGATGAGAGGCTAACTGAACGACAGCTGATTCATTTCTCAGCTATTTTTTTTTTCCTCGAACGTACATACACATAAACATATTGCCACTGCAAAACAGCCCTGGGCAAGACACTGACGCTAAAATTAATCACAATGGAAGTTTGATCCACAGCTGTTACTGTGCAAGTGTGGAAGTTTCTGGTGTTTCTCCAAATAGGCAATTTTTTTTAAGCAATTGATGTTTCATGCATAGTGCTCAAGCACAGTAGAAATTTGTGTAAAAAAAAAAAATTCAACCATAAGAGGAAAATGCTGACATTTCCATTAAATGATGTAAGGCAGACTCATCGCCTTTGCTGGACACGGACCAGTCAAGCCACAAAAAGCCCTGGGGGGTGTGTGAGTGGGTGAACGAGAAACAATGTAAATTGCTTTGTAGAACTGCTAAGGTTAGAAATGCTTCATAACAGCTGACCATTTAACCACATAAACCTTTCCCCAGCGTAGCAGAAGCTACAGGCCTCAGCCTGAAAAGCTCCAGGTGATGTAAATTTCTTTCAAGAACTCCAACACCTTTAATCGTTCAACTAAATGAAACAAAACTAATTTCACTACACAGTATAGTGAGCGATACACAGTGTGCACAACAATAAAATAACAAAAACTTATGCTGCTCACTGCAGCAGGTGCGCCGATAAAGCATGAGAAGGAATATTCACAAACACAGCAGCAGTGTTTTTAAAGGATGAGTGCAGAAATTACAAAACCCAAACAGGAAGATGAAGCAGATAAAACTGCAATTTATTTTAAAAAATTACCAGGGAACTTCAACCAACATCATTAGACTCGAGGCCAATGTAAACACGTGACCCATAACACATGTTAATGGTTACAAAAAGCACAATGTGGCCACAAAGGAAATGTGCAGCAGTTACATTCCTGTAACACATGCAGTATTTACAGCCCAGATTTGATTGTGACGATATATCTGCATATATGACACTGCATCTCCAGCATCACTACTTCAGTGAGCCCACAGCACTGGAGTGTAGAAGACAGACATCCATGTTATGCTCTGTTTCACATAGCTCATGTAACTGACACAATCGCTCCATCCAACACTACATATGACACTCAACAATGTCAACAAGCCAGTCACCTGCTAACTGATCTGCAAGGTAGGGGTAAGTGTGGAAAAACACAAAAGAAACATCAAATTCCTCCCCTTAGCATATGAATTATTCATCAGTGTATACAGCTCACACTAAGACCTATCTGCAATGCTGAATCAGCTGCTTCAGTGTTATCACTGGTCTCTGCATGTGTATGGCAATTATTGCAGGGTGCACACCACAAAGCACGCTTGTAAAAACTACACTATACAGTGGCAAAAATAAACTCTCTGTAAACGTTTCTGTGCAAAGCAGGCCGGCTTTTAATAGGACACAAAAGAATTATATTCAAATCTTATAAAAAAGAAAAGAAAAAAAAGAAAGGTATGCAAATAGTTTAGTCTAGTTTGCATCTAGTTTTTCACCTAAAGCAGCCAAACTATCAACACTGCCTCCCTGCAGAGTTTTTCAGGAAATGCCACACCCCCCTTTCAGGTAGCCTGACAAGCCAGCTGGTGACATCGTGATAGGTTTGTCAGTAAACACCGAACTTCTGATGTTTATCCTTGCTCTTGCACACAATTACATAATCATCACAAACACCTACTTGAAAATGACTGGAAGTACTTAAAAGACAACAACAACAATAAAAAAAAAAGAACTGCATAACCTAGACTAACATGTGTGAACCACAAAGCCGGAAGCAATTGCAAAGAAGTATTCAGGCTGTCAGCGTGTGTCACTAACTCAATTCCACAATGGATAGCAGGCACAAAAGAAAATAAGGAGGAGCCACATGGCAGGTGGCCTCCCGCTCTGCTTTCACTTTGGAGTTGTTTAATGAACTGTGGCTACTAGCAAGACGACTCCGATTTCTTGATAACTGTGTTGACGATTTTTTCCCCCTCTCAAACAGACCCAACTCAGTCTGTGCACATACAGAGCCAAATACAAGAACAACCATTAAAGGGCACCTACCTGAAGCGGGACTAATGGCTCTGCATCCTCTGGTTGCCAGACCTCGACCACGCTGGGTGACATCTGACTCAGAGCTGTGTAGAGAGCAAGAAATCAAATTAACAGTTAGGTGCTGCGCTGGAAAACTGGGCAACATGGAAAACGACACACTCTGGTGGAAATGCATCCAAAGCACCCGAAAAGATAATAATTATAACACAAGTAATTAAAACTACCGAACCACAGTAGCATTATCGCTTATTACGAATGAATCAAGGGAAACGGAGTGGATGACAATGACAGGCAAGTGAGGAAATGACTTCGCCTCGGCAGCCTGACAAAGGCTGTTTGCTAGCTGCTTGTATAGCAGGGGGTTAGCTCGGTGGCTAACGAACTTGGGGAAACACATCTCCCCTGCTGCTGCAGTAAACACGACTGTATGGTCATGTAGAGGGCAGCTTACACCGCCGCGTAGATTTATTACAGTAACAACCGACGTTCAAAGTCTCGATAACCCGCTCCTTCCCTGTCTGAGCAACTCGGTTTCATTAAATCAAACAGCAGAGAGGAATTGGAAGCTAGCAAGAACTAACATTAGCGGGGTGATAAAGCACTAGCTACAAACCTCTCCCGAGTTGGTTTAAAAAAATAAAAATAGAAAAAAAATCACCACTTTAACTTTTATTTTGATTATTTTTCACACGTTTAGACTGGCTGTGGACATTTCAACTCGTCTCTCGTCTTCCACATAACAGACTAGCTAAATTAACGCACATTTCTTCTCTCTTTTTTTTTTTTCCCCCTGCAACGCTCGCGTGAACGTACCAGCCCCCCAAAAACGGAAAATAAAGACGAGTATAACAAACCTTGGAGCTGAGCCCCTCCGTGCTGGACGCAGGGTAAAAGTAACTGTAGTATTCCTAGTAGTATATTGATCCACGTTTTCCTGTGACAGCGGCTGCCTTGGTGGAAGTCCTGTAGCCCCGCCATGCTGCCCTCTCTGCTAGCAGCCTGCCTTGTGTTTCGCTGCGTTGGTCTTTCTTTCTCTCAGCAGGCAGAAGCAGAAGCAGCTCCGTCCCTCCCTCTGTCTGTCCCTCCCTCTCTCCCTCCCCGCCTGCTCGAGCACAGACTGCAGCGAGGCACGAGGTAAAGGCAACAATTGCCATTAAAAAAATAATAATAAAAAAGGCTTCATGCAACCCTATACTGTAAAGTAGCCGAATACTCTAGGTGAAACATTTGAGTTGAATCAAGTACAGATATTTCTGACTAGCTTTAGTCGAGAGCTGCTATTTGATATTAGAAATGAAAACATAGTTAAACTTATCTGCACCTCAACCCTGCTAGAACAGGGGTGTCAAACACATCCCCAGAGGGTACAGTGCAGAAAAAAAAATACAATAAAAAAATAACTTCAGTTTTATTAAATAAAATGCACTGCTATTAATGCAGACAACACCACACAAGAGATCTCAAGTTGAGTGGCTCATAAAGCATTTAAATGCTACTGTAGATAGGCTATGATCTGTAAATCTAGTGCACATGTACTGACAGTAGGTGTAAAAATTGAGATTCTGGAAATAATATGTGTAAATGAGATCTAATTGGGCTTTATGAGGTAGAACATAAAAGCCTGGCTCACATATGGAGTCAGGGTTCATAATATAGCATATACAACTAATAATATTAAAAATATTAGGGTCAAGCTTAGCAAGCCTTTCATTGATTCCTTTTAATGCATATTCTGCTAATGTGTTTGACACTTTTACTGTAAGTTTATTCTCCAGTACTGCTACTTTTACTTAGTTTCAGTAAGTAAATACTTCTAACACCACTGGTGTCACAGTATTTCCAAGTGGGAAGTGACTAAATACATTAAACTCTACTTAATTTTAAGATACTTGTTTCATTTCATGCCAAGATATTTAAAGGAAACTTTGTTTCTTAATCCAGTGAGCATACACAGCACCTTAAAAGGCTAGTAATAATATAATAACACATAAATATAAAACAGTAAAACACTCATAGGGCCATTATGATTACATTACTCTTGATTTTAGAAATATCCAACTTTGCCTAACTAACATTTTAACTGCAGGACCTCTTTGTGCATCTTCTAACTTCTCACAGAGCTATGTGGTGACCCTGCAGTAACTTTATATTTCTACTCCTCAACATTTCAGGGAAGTATACTGTGTTTTTAAATCCACTACATCTGCAACCACATTCAACTTGAAAGCTTAAGATTTTACAGTGTGAAAATAGTCTTCTAATATATTTGTAGCCCCCCTTCTCCAGATTAACCCTGTGTGGCCTTGGCAGGCAGTTGTATATTAAACAGTAACTTCCCACACCTTGATCATCTTCAACAGTAAAAAGCAACCTACACTTTGATTCGTAATATAATGGCTTAGTCAGAGGGGATATTTCACTTCATTTGTGTGCGATTGTTTTTTTTCACTGAGGTGAGATTTGAATGCAGGAATTTTATGCTGTTGTACTGGCAGTGGCAGCATGTAAATCAAGAGCTGAAGAGCATACTGAGAAGCATTTGGAGCTGTGTAATAGAATAGAAATTGGCTGGGTTTTAAACTTGCTTCACAGAAACGCAGGCAAATAAAAGTCCTTTACACACCAGTTACACCACTCTGGTTTCATATGTTCATATGGGGGGAGGGCTAAGTCCTTGTGTCAGTACTGCTCTGTTGGTCTCTTTTGAGGGCCAGGCATGTTTTAACCAGAGAAACTGCAAGTTGCGATTTTAAAAAACTGTGAGCAATGTTCTTAGAGTTTTGACATCCAACATGTCAGGCTCATGAATCACAGTACAGGTTGGGCAGGTACACACACGAATACATCCAGGTTATTCTTGTGTGGGTGTGTCAGCTCCCTCAAACAAACTGCTGCTAGGCATTTTGAGCATTTTCTTTTTTTTCCAGCCTTGCTGTAGTCATCAGTTCTAAGAAGGAGCTTAGAGTTGCCCAAAAAATATAAATATGAACATCCAGAGACTGCATCAGAAGAGTCTTTATTATGCCACTAACTAAACTTACAATAGTAAAACAGTGTCCTTTAAATTAGTAACTAACATTTGTCTCACATTCATTAACGCAGAAAAAAAAAAACTTTAGAAGAAGAGGCGAAAGATCAGATATTACATTTGCATGTCATTCATTTACTGGAATAAAAATGAAACTGATGAGCAAAGCAAAATGAGCACAGAGCTCGTTTGAAATTTAAATCAAAGAACCCAGACACATTGGCCTTCTCAACTAGGTCACTGAGTAAACAAGACACACTACTGCCTATTTTGCATCTGGTTTGACAGAAAATAAGAGGAAAAAAAGAAGGTCAATAGTCATTCTAGACATGTTGTGACAGCAATGATCTTTTTTGATCATCCAGAAAGTGAGTCTTGAAAAAAAATTTAAAAAAACAAAAACAAAAAAACCCTAAAATGTCAGGGTCGCTCTTGTAAAATTCCAGTGACAATTATAAAAGAACCAAAAGCATCCAAGATAAGGCACTTGACACTGACCTTTGTAATTATAATACATCTGGGGAAGCATGCCCTGTAATAGTCGACAGAGAGGGGGGGAGGAAAATGTTGAGGAAAAAGTGCACAAGCATTTGATTCCAAACCATCTGTTTAAATCATACAAACGCGACCATTGGCAACACAAATGCTGTAAGTGTCGATTCCTTTCCATCATCTACTCGGAGCTCTCAGTTTTCATGCAAACAGGTGTCCCAAAACTCTGGCTGCCAACTTGTGTTTATCACAGGACCCTGTCAGCCCTCACAGCCACTAATGGTGTTTCAGACTCTTCTCTGGTTGCACCAAAGTAACATATCCACTGATGAAGTCCATCTGCCACTGCAAAGTCACTGACATCTGTCCTTATTCAAAATCCACCCGAGGGCGCGAGTGGGGTGTCTGGTGCTTTTTATTTTCACTAAAACACAGAGCACAGAAATTAGAAATGCAGAGACCAGGTATGTAGACGTCAGAGGCCGGAACACATTTTTCCATCGCTGCGTCCATGACAAGCTAGCAGTCAGTCCATGTAGTCGAAGTCCTCCGGAATACCAAAGGCTTTATCAATGCGGCTGTTATCAAAGGCAAACTTCTTCTTTGTCCAGGACTTGATGGCGAAAACATTGTCTGAAAGCAAGAGTAAAAAAAACATTAATTACATGAAATACCTTTTTTCAAATATATACTGTAAATTTACAGCAAAGTGAATCTGGACTGCTCATTCAGAAGCAAGGAGAAAGCCGGGTTACCATGACTGAAGATTTAGAATTTGAAAAGATGTCCTGGTTAGTGGGGCAGATTTAGTATCCTTTTTCCTAGTTTTGTTAATATCATCTAATTTTAGGAAACACAGAAATGTCCTTAACAGTCTTTTGACATTTCACATCCAGCATTAACAAGAAGCCAAAGAACTGTATATACACACACAACGTGGTCATCTTATTAGCTTCACTCTAATCTCAAACTCTTTAATGACTGTGCATGTCTGTGTATAATATAATATAATATAATATAATATAATATTCCATTTAACTAACTCAAATGAAATACCTTTATGTTTTATGGTGTTGAATTCACCGTAACAGTCTCATGTGAAAATAGTTTTTAAAAAATATATATTATATTATATACACCTGTGTCTTATTCTCAAATAATAGCAATAAAAATAACTGTTTCACTAAACACGAAATGTCTATATTTTAGGAAAACATTTTAGCAGCTAAAGCTCTGAAGTCTCCAGTTTCAAAAGCAGAACAACTTCCTGCAGACTAACAACTGATCAGGAGCTTAAGCCAATGAATGTTGACTTGCACTTTTAGCAATGCCTTTCACTTCACGTCTGGAGGATTAGGTTTTACTGTTCTCCAGTTTTGATATGACAAGCGATTAAATGTGTCGGGGCTTGTGTGGGCAGCCACAGACAATTCATGAGCAGGCCTGCTAAGAAAGTTACGGTGGTCGGCTGCAAGAAGCGCCAACATACACCAGCAGTGTTTTAAAAACAAACAAGGTGCACAAAGTTGGAGCTACTTTTTCCATGAAACCTTCAAAATTTGGCTTTGCTGTGTTGATTTGAGTGTTTAGCCACAAACCCTGACCAGACACGTAAAATAGCAGCATTCGCTCTAACAACACAACATGAGAACTTTATAGCATGTAGTAAAAGACATTACTGTGCAAATTCAACAGCTGCGCTACGAGGAAACACTTACGCATTTTTGTTTCATACTGTCCAGCTTAGAAAAGGGAAGTACAAACTGTGAATGAGGCAGAAATGACTCACTTTGTTTTTTTGTTTTTTTTTTAACTGAGCTTCCTTCCATGAAAGCAAAGCAAAAGCTCTCCAACCAAAACTGACAGGCAACGTTGATCTAAAGAGTCAAAAGACCGCAGGCATCGATGGTTACCGTGATCCCAAAAGGTCAGCTGTGTCCAAGGTTACCACTCAGGTCAACAAATGTACACACAGAGCCTAAGCGCTGACTACTTGGAGTGAGAGCTGGACTAAAAAGTGTCTTTGCAGATTTCACTTTAATGCACTTTCACGTGCATTAAACAGTAATCAGAGGTAAAAGTCCGGCCGCTGTCATTATTTGAACCTGTATTCACATTTTTCTCTCCAGTTTTTTTTTTTTTTTTGACTAACCAGAAATTTCAAAAAGAAAAACAGTAAACCAAGGTCACCCAACAGTCAGCAGTCCAAAATCCAGAAATAGTGACTACAAAATAAAACAACTCTCACTTTTTAAACAAGCACTCCAACCAGATATTGGGCATTTTTTGTTCCTGCAGCTTAAATCCAGACCTATTCCATGTGTATGTACACTGCTCAAAAAAATAAAGGGAACACAAAAATAAGACATCCCTGATCTGAATGAATGAAATATTCTTATTAAATACTTTGTTCTTTACATAGTTGAATGTGCTGACAACAAAATCACACAAAAATTATCAATGGAAATCAAATTTAGCAACCCATGGAGGTCTGGATTTGGAGTCACACTCAAAATTAAAGTGGAAAAACACACTACAGGCTGATCCAACTTTGATGTAATGTCCTTAAAACAAGTCAAAATGAGGCTCAGTAGTGTGTGTGGCCTCCACGTGCCTGTATGACCTCCCTACAATGCCTGGGCATGCTCCTGATGAGGTGGTAGATGGTCTCCTGAGGGATCTCCTCCCAGACCTGGACTAAAGCATCCGCCAACTCCTGGACAGTCTGTCAGTCAGTGG
>VVHJ01033433.1:7391-19013 GCA_015107715.1 Tylochromis polylepis | reverse complement strand
AAGTGTGTGGTTTTTTTTTTTTTTTTTTTTTTGGCTTCATTCCTGCTTTCTCTGCTCTTGTGCTGGATTTTGACTGGGAGGGGCTCTGGCAGCTCCTCACAAACAAGATAACATGTTACTCAACGGTAACAGGTGTTTTTCGCCCCCAATGACAGAATAATTTGTGCCACAAAGTCTAGAAAACAACACATCCAAATGGTGTTTTCAGAGCCGCGTCTCACATCTCCACTATAGGAACATTAACACTAACGAGCCATATGTTGACTTTTAAACCAGTGGCAACAAGTGAAAAGCATAACAGGCAGCCTGTTAATGAATAGCCTCCTTGTGTCAGATGTGTGATTTTGAGTTTGCAGTGCCTAAGAGTTCATTTGTATGGTTGTGTAATTTTGTTTGCATACTTTAAAAAAATAATTTTTTAATGTTGACAATTTGTTTCATATATATACTCAGACGAATGAGCCACTGGAGCTACCTATGTAAAGACCCCTTATCCAAAAA
The DNA here is from genome assembly GCA_015107715.1 of Tylochromis polylepis. Classification (NCBI taxonomy): domain Eukaryota; kingdom Metazoa; phylum Chordata; class Actinopteri; order Cichliformes; family Cichlidae; genus Tylochromis; species Tylochromis polylepis. Next base: position 18,512 of record VVHJ01033433.1, on the reverse strand, counting down.
TACTACTATTACCAATATTTGTTGTAGTAGTATACTGTAAAACCACCAGAATCTTATTGTGATACAAGCTTTTAGCCATACTGTCCAGAGCTAGATTATAACTAAAAACAAAGGACAAATGACAATGATTTTATCAGCTCACATGTGGCTAAAAAAAAGGACACCAATGATAAATCATTTGACCTGCTAAGAGATACTGAAATGAAATGGCAAAGAAACTAAGGAAATCACAAAGTTTAGCTGAGATGAGTTTAGCAGAAAAGACTGCAAACTCAGCAGAGAGCTGCAGTCGAGTGAATATTTCTAAGAGGTGAGCTTGAGGTGAGCTGTGGCTCTGCACTGAATCTGTATGAACCGCATTATGGCATTTTCAAGTGCTTAAAAAGAAGGCAGATGGACTTTTTGGTTTATAAAGAAACTTCTCCTCTCGTCCAAGAATACTCTTCAGTTCTAAAACAACTAATGGAGAGTCAGGCCCAAGGTATTTAACCACTAGTGGGGGGCTGTCCCCTTGGAGCTGGTCTAAGGGGACCTAATGGCATTGATTAATCACCAAAGCTGTGGGTCAAAACGCCTGATGGGTGGTGACGGATCTCAAGACTGCAGCCACCTACAAGTCATAAGCCACCACCGCTGTTCACTAGGAAGGGTACAAAGAGAAAATGGGCTACCATTCATGGACTAGGCTGTGCTTATTGAGATGGATCGAAGTCTCTGAAGTTTATCAGAAATCCACACACAATCAGTACCTATTCTTTGACTCCCACCACCCACTAGAATACAAACATGGGGTAACCAGGACCCTACAACACTGGGGAGAGAGAGTTCACTCCATATGAATTATAATTTGTTGCGGAAGTGGACAGCTGCAAACCCACAGGCCGAGTTGTCATTCCTGTTATACTTATTTGAAGTACACCACTTGGGTGTATACATAGTTGGTGGAAAAAAAACAGGTGGGCATGCAGATGGCCGCACAGACCCTTGTGCTAATTTTCTCACGATAAAATTTACATCACTTGGACCATTGCGGATGTGGAAAGTACAATCCCTGCTTAAGGCAGCAAGGAAAGAAAAAGGACTTGGGATAATCACATTTTATAAGTGCTTTCTTAACTGGGCCTTCATTAATTTGGTGAAGATGCAGAGGAAAGGACCTCGGACACAAAGTTCGGAGAAACAGGATGACCGATGGAACAACATCGTTGTCTCGTGTGTGGCAGGTTTGTCACAAATTCCTTTTTTTTTTTCTCAAAGCGTAACATCCCAGGGAAGAGCACTTCATATCCTCAGACAAAAACTCGTACATCTCAGCACCGAAAATCAAGCTGAACAACTTGGTGTACGCTGTGCAGTGAGGAGTACTCGAACCTTTACAAAAGGGCATCCACGTCAACTGGCCAAGACGCAGCTGTACACTTGCACTTTAAGGAGAAGGGACACCCTTTGGTCTTTTGTGGACGTTGATGTCCTCCTTTACTTTCAGTAAGTATCTTCATAGTTGAACAGAGGTAATGGCTTACAGTGGAGTCTTAAGACCCCCACCCCACCCACCAGTGCTTCATCCCTCATTCACACCTTGCCTCTCACTTGGTGGAGGGAAAAGGCAATGTCCTACAGAGGTTACCCATCTTGGCCCCCACCCCCCAAAAACCTCGGCTCATGTAACAACTCACATAATTGATAAGTCAACAACCCTCAGCACCCACCTCCAAGGGGACATCGCACACTAGGGTTTAAATACCTGGGGCTCTACATCAGTTAAAAGTGAAAAAAAACGTCTTGGATGAGAGGCGAAACTTCTTTACAAACCTAAAGAAATCCAGTTGTCTTTTCAAGGAGACAACTGGATGACTGAGAACCTCCATAGACATATTGCATTATTGCATACTGCTCTACTCTCTCAAGTAATGCTCTTCAGATTGGTCTTTCCTGAATTAAATTATAAGAAAAAGTTTTTAACAATAAGAATGAAAACAATGAGTCACTGTTGGAAGAGTCTGTGCCAAATCATGATGTCACCTTCTAACTTCTCGAGACTCGTCCAAAAACTCCTCCATAACCATTTGTCCTACCTCAGCTTGTGTATTAAGTTGTGATGGGGACATCTGTTTTTCTGCATCATTATAATGGTCTTTTGTCATCTTGTGTGTATGGACAATACATCTTCAAGCGAGGCAGGTGTTCCTCGTGCAACCCTCACCTTACCTCTTAAGGTGACGTGTTATCAACAGAGCAGTGCTATCAGGGGGAAAAAATCCCCCTGCACTCACCTAGTACAATTCAGTCCTCCAATCTATTTGGCAAGGGCCTCGAAAAACAATCTTTCGGGCCATGCACCACTGCTTCCCATTATCAGTCTCATTTACCCACATTTGTCTCTCACATTTTCCTTTCCTCCTCCTCGTCTTGCTTCCATCTGGTCTCCCTTTAATTGTCTTTGTCTTTCTTTGTCCCTGCCATTGTTGAGCACTTGCTTTGTTCTGCTTTTTCTCGCCTCCTCCTTGTTCTGCTCTCCTTACTTTCTCTTCCTCTGTCTTATTTGCTGATTCCTGTCTTCAATTTCTGTTTACTCCTGTCCTCTCCCCTCTGTGATGGAAACTCGGAGCGGTTCACTCTAGTCCTAACCCAATCTTCATTAACAGACTCCTTCATTTTATCCGCTGCTAACCCATTCAACACCACTTGTTTAATCTCTGGGAAGGGTGGGGGGTAAACAAACCTAAAACATGCACACCCTCACATAATCTATAATTGAATCCTTCACACACACTAGAGCTGCAGCAAGGCTAAGATGCCAATTTGAACACCAGCACACGGTTGCACAGCTTCCCTCGCTCGTTCTGACCCCCGTGTCCTCTCCATACATGGCTTATAACAGGAATTTCATTCTTTTTCTCAGTATCCATTTAATTAGCTGGACTCGTATCACACTGTGTAATGTTTGTCTTCACAAAGGGAGTGCAGGAGGGGGAGAGGCACCAGTTGAACAATTTTATACATTTACAGCAAAAGGCTACATGCTAGCCTTGGCCCACACTGAAGGAGAATGTTTTCTGAGGCGAGTGCAGCAGCTTATACAGTAACTACTGTCATTCTATTCTGCCACAATGCTTGTTTTCATTCAGAAACAAAGAAATGTACACTCAGCGTGGAGCCATTTACAAGATTAGTATTGTGGTGGTTCTGCCTTTGGCAGTGTGTGCCTCCTTTTTTTTTTTTAAACATTTACATATATGGGTAACTAAAAGCCTAATATAGCAGAATAAAGTTCAACAGCTGTATTTAGAAGTCCCTTATCAGCAAATATTTTATTTGCCAAATTCTTTGACATGTAAAATATTGAGAATTATCACTGAAGGCTGCTTGATTATGGCAAAAGAAGTCAACCTGCAGCTGTGTGACAGTAGTCCTTCTTGTGCTCTGCAGCCTCAGCAAGTCTGGCATGTTAGCACATGCTGCAGATTCTGGTTGGAGCTGCCCTCCAGCTCTTTGTGGAGCTCCAGTGCAGAAGAAAGGGTATCAGTGCCAGCTGGAGTCCAAGATGCTAGAGAAGGGAGAAGATGAAAGGACTGGAGCTAACTGAACTTTGAAAATAACTCCAGGTGAACAGAATCCAGTTTTTGGGATTTCCTTACCTGGCTGATTGAGCATACATTGTTGTGTTATCTTAGAAAGGACTCAAATAACTACACATCTGTGACACCATTAAATGCTTACACTAGCTCACTACACAAAGAGAGCAGCTTTACTGTGACAATACAACAACAGACTTACTCCCACGAAGTTCGTCTTTAGTTCTTCCAGGATTGTTTTGATAGATGATTGATCTTTGAAATGGAGTTTAAAAGCAAGTGATCATTTTAATCCTCTACTTTTCTTACTGGCTTATGTGTCACACTGATTTAAAAAAAATTAAATAAAATTAGGAAGTTTCACTCTTTGTATAAAAAGCACTTTAAACAGCAAACTGTCTCCCTTGACTAGACTTAAATTATAGACCCAATGAGCTTGCCAAAAAACGGTGTAATTGGGCCGTGGTTATAACTGGGTTGTGGGTTTAAAAAAAAAAAAAAGATAAATGGGCTTGTGGTGGGATTAAATCAATGATCAGGGCATGTAATATTAAATCTGTCTCATCTCCCATAGTGCAAAAGATCTCATCTTAATTTGTTCTGTCATGCCAAGCCAAACCGCGCCACAAGGCTTTAAAATATTGTCACTTTTCCCACAAACAAAGCTAAGCTCTATCTTCTAATGGGTGAGATTCATGATCAGATACAGCAGCCTGCCCCATCGGCCAAGTAAAGAACTGCTTGAGGACTGTTAATTTTTTGCATTATGGTTGATTGGCTGACCAACGGGCTGGGTAGCCTGAGGAGGTGAGACCACCTTGGTCTGGCAGTTATTGATTTCCCCATTTTCAGCTTATCTTAAGCGTCGCTGGATACAATAAAGCTTCTTGACAACATCGCACACTGCCGTTCTCCCTGGTAGTCTCTCTGAGATGGATCGTTTTAAAGGTCACTGAATGGATCTTCTGTTGTGATGATGCATTGTGTGTGCATGCACTTTAAAAAAAAAAAAAATGTTAATGTGTGCAGTTACTTTCTGTGTCACCCAGTGGCTCGGAAGAAGAGCTTGTTTACAAGATGTTGCCTCTGGTCTACTCTGAACCACCTTATCTCTCTCACGGCAGCTGGCTGTTCCATATCGGCTGTGATCATTGTGCTGTGATTATTAAACTTCTTTTAAGGATTAAAAATGTGATGTATTTTTAGCACTTTCAGCCATACTAAGTGTACTAAGCTTTTCTTTTTTTTTTTTACCCCCTCTCCCCTCAGAGTATACGAGCTTCTAATTTAATGGCTTTTCAGCAGTAAATAAAGCAAATAAAGTAAACCAGCAGCGCAGAAGGCTGTCTGCACTCCATGTCCATATCTACTATTTTTCTGGTGTATTCTGAATGGTGCAGTGTCATCATCACAGAAATTGTTCAGCCTTTGTTGCTTTACTTTCTGCTGTCTCTGAAAAACAAACTATAGGTATACATATCCTTTTTGATGTTGAATTATATATGGTCGAAAAACTGCTGTGAGGCTTGAATTGTTTTCTGCTCTCTGTTTGTCCTCTTAGGTCAAATCGGTGAAGACGGGCTCAGTATTCTGGACCATTGGCTGTTGTCTGTCCTATTTCTACATGGTAAGAATTTTTCACATACAAACACAGTAGGTATAACTTTAACAGCAACTAAGTCGGGTTCTGTCTAATTTAAACCTGCAAAACTGTTCACTTAACTGATTGATGGTGTCCCTCTTTTGTCTTTTTTTTTTTTTTAATACTGAATAAATGCATAATGCATTGTCTCAAAGTCATTGTAACAGGCGTACTTCCTGTCTTCTAACAACCAAGAAAAAATACAGTGTAGTCGATAATGAAAGTAATTGTAATTGGAGCCTAGTGTAATTAAGATGATCATTTCTGGTTCCAGGCTTCTTAATAGCAGCTCTTGACAAACAGTTTGTTCCCATTTCTTATCTTGCTATTTATTACTATTGGATTTTTTTTTTGCATGATCGTAAAATCACCCATCATTCCAATTTTGGGGCTTCATTCCTTTAAAAATGTAAACCAACATGTATGCAGCAGCAAATTTGTTAGGTACACCTGTTCAACTGCCTGTTAAATATCTAATTAGTCAACCACATGGCGGCAACTCCGTATATTTATTTATTATAATCACGTCTGTAATATTCTTGATATTTATAATTGAGCGATTTGTATATATTAGTGCTATTTCTTAAATTTGTAAACTCTGTAACATGTTGTATGTAACATGGAGCAACTGTAACCCACATAATTTCCTTAGGGATTAATAAAGTATTCTGATTATTTAGGCATGTAGACATGGGCAGGATGACCTGCTGAAGTTCAAACTGAGCATCAGTTTGAACTTGGACATTGAGATTTAAGTGACTTTGAAACAAGTAGTCTGAGTATTTAAGAAACTGCTGATCTGCTGGAATTTTTTCCCCCCACACAACCATGTCTAGGGTTTACAGAGAATGGCCTGAAAAAGAGCAAATATCCAGTGAGCAGGAAGACATTTTCTCTGGGTGAAAATGTCTTGTTGAGGTCAGAGGAGAATGGCTAGACTGCTTCAAGCTGATAGGATGGCAACAGTAACTCAGCCATTCATTACAACCAAAGTATGCAATTGTTTAAATACCTGAGTATTTTTGCTGACTGCGTTCATCCGTTCATGACCCCACAGTGTACATCATCTGATGGCTGCTTTCAAAAGGATAACATCACAAAGCTCGAATCATCTCCAACAGGTTTCTTGAACATGACAGTGAGTTCGCTGTGCTGAAATTGCTGCCACAGTCACTAGATCTGCCCAATAGAACACCTTTGGGATGTGGTGCAGTTGTAGATTTGCATCACTGATGTGCAGCTGACAAATCTACAGAAACTGTGTGACGCTATCATGTCAATGGAGACCAAAGGCCGAGGAATGTTTCCAGGAACTGGTTGAATCTGTGCTACAGAGAATTAAGGCAGCTGTAAAGGCAAAAGGAAGTCCAACTGCATACCTGAAAGGTGTACCTTATATATTATATATGAAGCAACTTCCTAATAGAACATTTCACACTAGTTGATAATTTAGATGAATGTCTTGGTACCGGCTGATTCTGAGGAGAGACAAAAACATATTATTCTCATGCTGTAGGAGGTGCTTCGTCTTGGCGGCCAGACTTCCTCCCTGCTGTGGAATAATTTTCTTACGCTGCAGTTGACGTCTGTAAAGTGCTACCTGCAGCTCTTGACTGCGATTTCCAAGATCCTCGAATACTATATTTAAATACGTGCTGAATTGAACTGTTCAAAACACAGAAGGTCCTTTGCCTTTGGTTGATGGAACCAAAGAGCATTTCTTTCTTGGCAAACCCCACTTTGTGTGTGTGTGTGTGTGTGCTTGTTCTAATTCAGAAATTGGCCAAAATTTAAAAAAAGAGAGGGCCAGAGATGGTAGCGTTGGAGTGTCTGTCCACTCTGTCTAGCAGTCACACGGTGTTGCATGGAAACTTGGAGGGACAGTTTATCTGGTGTTTTTGGCCTTATTTAATATTGAATCCGGGCACAAGCTCATCCAGGGAGTTGATGACAGGGATTAGATAAAAAGACAGTCCAAGCACAGTGCATCAGGGACAGATTGTTTGCATTGTTTTTGTTAGTGTGTGTGTGTGTGTGTGTGTGTGTGTGTGTCATGGTCACGAGTGCCCATGAAATCTTGGGCTTCTGGCTCATTCCAGGCTAAACCTCTGTGGCCATCAGTGGGAGAGATGTCAAATGAAACAGATTACCAAAATCTAGCTTCATCGATCAGACTCTGTCCAGCAGGGGTGTGGACAGATAGGGACTCCAGAGAAGAGTAGTGGAAGGGTGAATAGACGAGAGAATGGAGACAAAGGAATGGAGAGATGTGGAAAGATAAGGAGGGACAGGGAGCAAAAAGATGGTGACAAATACAGAATGATAAGACAGCACAAGGAGAAAACATTGTGATGTTCTAGATGGAAGGGAACACTGTCTCCATGCTTCTTTCTCCTTATTACTACTTCCTCTCCTTCATACCTGCTCTCTCCCTCTCTCCGCATTGTTTCTCTGTACTGTGTCTGCAGCTAACCTCCCCCTGCAGATGGCACTAGGTTCGTACATCTCCAACAACACCAGCTTTCTCATTTTGATATTGCACACAAAGAACTACAAACACTGGCTACCCCACCTTTATTTATTTATCTTTAACCACTGTATCATGTGATGCTGTCAGTTTAATCAGGAAATGGCCAAGACTATGTTTTCCCCTGGGGCTTAATTGAATGTGTCATTTTAAAGGCATATATGGAGACAGAGGGTGAAATCCCCTGCCTAAATGTTGGTATAATCAGAAGAGAGGGGGCAGAGAAGGATGAGATTAAGAAGAGGATCTGAGCAGTTGGAAAGACTGATGGACGGGAGCCACAGGAACCTTTCTGGCAGCTGTGCAAAATCCTCCTTTCAACCCTCCAGCAGTGAGGCTGGAGTAAAGGGGGGGCAAGCTGTAGATAGCAAAAACAGATGCATGCATCAGCTGCACTGTCTGCTTGTTAAATCCAAAAGCACTGGCTTATTCTTACTTCTAAACCCTCCTATAGTAAAGAAGCCTGTCATTTCAGGGTATGCTTGCAGATCCTTCACTTAATCAGGTATTTATTTCTTGTTCTGAATAGTAGGGCTGTACCTGAGTTTTGAATTATGTCAGTTCACTTCATTGTCAGTACATTTAGCAGCTTTATAGCCCTTTAGCATTATTGTATTCTTCTTTTTTAAAGGAGTTTGCATGTGTTGAGCAGTTACATTGATCCATCATCTCCAAATGACAGAAAATTGAAAGATTACATTACTGCACAAAGGTATATCGCTATCCCTCCTTTCTATTTTGCTTCCAAGGAGCCAGACTTGCTTGGCATCTTTAGGTTAGTCTTGAGTGAAAGTTCTCTAGGTTTTCTGAAGGTTTTGAAGTTTTCCTTTGGACATTAGCTACTTTTTTATTCATACCTGATCATTTTCAGAGTACATGTGTATTTTTTGGTTTGTTTTTAAGCCAAAACACTGACCAGAATCATTCAGTAATCAAAAATGCAAAAAGCCATTCTCAAGGAAGGAAAACTGAGAGAAAAGGCTGATGTATACCAAATTATCAGTATAGATAGATTAGATGTAACTTGTAGTCATGAATTACAGTAGGCTGAGTCATCGTATGTGAATGAGTCTCTCCTACTGGCATTGCATACGTTCTTTCCCTTCATGCGGGAAGTGAGAACTGAACTCCCTGGTGTGTCTCTCTCTGTCGTTCATCAGTAAGAAGTTGGAGCGCTGTGGCGTGAGTGTGCTAGTGTGTCTTGTGTGTGGGTCCCACAGTATGCATTATGGAGGGGTAACAATACTATCTAAGTGAGTGCCCTCCCTTACCCACTGGGGCTGGTAATTGTTAGTAGCAAAGTCACTGAGGGACAGTAGGACAACTGGATCATGCAGAAGATTGCCCAACCCTACTTTAAATATTGTTAATTACCTCCAAAGGACCGAAAATGGTATTCAGTGCAGTCCTATAGAACAAAAGTGTCTTAAGGTGTGTTTAAAACATTGTACTTGTTCAGTCGCAACTTATTGGTTGGTGGGCTCCTTGGTCTGCCACTCAGCTATCCCAGAAACTTATTTTTTGTCACGCACACACGCACACACACACACACACACACACACACACACACACACACACACACACACACACATTATTTTTTTTTTGTAAATAATCAGTGGTTCCCAGTGAGGGCACGTAGCCTGGAAACACTTGTGTACAGATGGACATCCACACATCGTACACACACCCATTCAGAGTAAAACCCTTCTGTGTTGCATGCTGTGTTCTCTATAGCCTCTTCAGAGTGGCCCTGTGGTCATCAGATAAGCCAGCTTATGAAATGCAGAGAGCGATAACGGCTAAAAGACTTGGCTCCAAACATTTTCTGATTCTTGCCCTCTGCTGTTACCCTGTGGCTTGGGCACTGGGCTGGTGTTCAGAGCTATAATTTCAAATGGAGCTTGTTCCTGCTCTCTTACACAGAATTGTCTTTTATCATGGACATTAGACAAATCCATGGTACATAGAGACTGAATTGCAATTTGTCACCTGCCATTATCAGGTTAAATTTTCTTTTTTTCCTCCTGTTTTGTGGTGTATTTAAAGCTACTTAGTGAATTTTACCTTTAAACATGGAAGCATAGTCACTGTTATTGTGCTTATTCTACCATTTAGTTCAAAGCATGATTATCCTCAGGTGTAGTCTTAGCGAGAAGTCTTGATTAAAAATATATTGAGTTTGGTGCTAATTTCTCAGGATATCAAGCCATGGAATTCTATTTCTGCTCCATGTTGCAGTATGCCCTGCCTTACAGCTCATTCGGTACAGAAACTCTTAAAACCTTCATTTTCTACAGCTCTAACACAAAAATGTGCTCATTTAGTCATGGTTCACACATTTGCCTTCCAAGTGAAAGATCCCCAGATCGATTCTGGGACGGGAGGCGCCCACCCTCAGGGAGCGTCACAAGCTAGCGTACTCCCAGCCTGGAAAAATGTATCAGGAAGGGTATCCAGCGTAAAATCTTTGACGAATGAAACATGTGGATCCATCCACTGTGGCAGCCCCCAGGGAAACGCGGGAAGCAGCTGAAAGTATCAGTACAAATGATGGCGACCTCACTTTTTTTGTGCTAATAACAATTAGGCCATTGGAATTCTTCCAGACTTCAGCTTCCACGCCTGTGGCCTGATTCTCTTATAACCAAAGGGGAAAAACAAGTTTTAAAAAAAAAAGTGTTGCTGTAACTTGGAGTCATTAATGCATTTAAATAATGTCTTAGTCAGAGGGATCAATATTTTTAAGATCCTGTTTTCATGAAGTTTAACCTGAAGGAAAGTGGTGGTATACATGATTTATTTTATTTTTTAAATTAACACGAGCGCCTTATGGACTTTTGCCTTATTTCTTTTATTACCCTTTTCTTTAAAAAGGGCCAAATTAAAGCGAAAGCATGCTAATGAGCCGTTTCGAGCTACATTTTATTATAGTTGTAGTGTGCTTAATACTTCAGGGAGATCGGGTAGTTTTGGTTCTATATTGTGTGGGAATATTGATTATTAAACACTCCTCCACATTATTCATACTCCCACTCTGCATTATCTGTTTTTTGACTCTGTCATGCTTGCACAATTTACTGGAGATGATGTTGTGATTGGTTCGAGCGAGTCGCTAGTGCTTCCTGCATGGTGATGTCTCAATGGTCAAATCTGCATATTCACTGTAAACCTATTGTCTGTTTATTTTATCTTGTGCTTGTGCTACTCTATTGTTAAGTGTCCTGGGGTGTCTTGAAAGGCGCTTCTGAGTAAAATTTATTATTATTATTATTATTATTGGCTTGACTGGCAGAGACGTAAACATCTGCCCAGCTGCTCAAAATAGACTTTGTGGCATCGTCGTGGCAAAATGGAGTGCCGGACATAACTGAGAGAGA
>VVHJ01033430.1:0-11486 GCA_015107715.1 Tylochromis polylepis | reverse complement strand
ACTAATGTATCTGACCACAACCATTCTTGAGTCTGTGCAGACACAGACAGATACACACACACACACACACACACACACACACACACACACACACACACACACACACACACACACACACACACACACACACACACACACACTATATGCCTCCTTCTCCTGACCACATCCCCTCCTCTCTCCTCTCCTCCCAACCTCAGGTCGTGTGGTAATGAGTGTGTGATGGAGCCTCGTGGCTACCAGACTGGCAGAGGTATTTTTAGCACTTCTCGTGGTTTCCATCACTAAATATGCTCCAACTTCATATTTCAAACTTGAAGCTAACCTCAAAGGGGAGAAATAGTTTAAGCTATTAGAAGTTTCTGTTAAATGTCTCGGTGAGAACTGTAGATTTGACCGGTAGGGAGTTAATTGATGACAACTCAAAAAAAAAAAAGCTACATGAACTTTCATTAAGAAGGAAAAAAAATAGCTAAAATTTCACACAACCAAGAGTTATATTATCTCTGTGTTGTATTGAGGAGAAATAAGTGAGCAGAAACACACATAAATCAGTCAAAGCAAAGTATTTTCACTATATTACAACAGTTTTTATTTTAAAAAGCTGCAGTGCATTGAAACAGAGACGATTTCTACCCATCAACATATAGTTATAATAGCACACTGTGTATCTTTTTAAACCTGGTACCGAGATACCTAATGATTAACATCAGCCTGAGTTACACAATTGATTTGACACCAAAAAAACAGGCTAAATTTTGCACTGTTGCAGTTTCATTATTTGACGCTGGGTGTGGAGGACAGCTAAAAAGACACAAAACGCTATGGAAAAATACTGCTATAGATGTGTACTGCACTGTAATACCAGCATCCTTACAGCAACATGAGTACTGTGGACATCAGGGTCTGTCAGGGCCTGGCAAACTGCAAGGGAACTTTGACCAGGGCTGGCTTTAATTTAAAGGTGACATCTTTCCTGACAAATGCCATATGGGTATTGTGTTGCATGCGGTTGTATGCTGCTGGCAAGAAACAAAAGTCCTGACAAAGTGTGCTCTAAAACAAAAAGAAAACATATCAGCAGTTTCCCCGAAGTAATAACTGACCTAACTCTGCAGTTTGTGCATGCTCAAGTGGGCCATTTTTGTTGTAGAAATATTGCTGTCTCAACCACATTTTGTGTTGATAAAAAAGCTTGTCATGCATTGCTCACTTTATTTCCATATGCCCCAGTCAGCTGCAGTTGCCACTAAACAGTACATTTACTCTAAAATGCTTAGCAGAAATTCCCGTAACAGAGCCAATTTGTTCCCAAAAGGGTCCCAGTACAAATTTTCCTACCTCTTTTTCCACTTTCAGCTTGTTGTTGTCTGAAACTGTAATCAGCCTGAGCTGGAAAACCTTGAAGATAATCCGGAAAAATTAATTTATTAAAAAAACCCACCAACAACACACACGCACAAATTCATTTATGTTTAAAAGAAAATTTGTAAACAAACAGAGATGTAAAGTGTTTAATAGAAGGCACTGTAATCTGTTTCTGCTTGTGGTGTGCACTGTCAATCAGATTACTGGGCAAAGGAATTTGAACATGTGGAAAGACAAAAATAAGAAGACTAATTCCCTCTGACAACAGAACACGAGGGCTTTATATTCCTATTTGTGAATAACCCTCTCATCTCAGCAAAGTACTTCCCAAAGTGCTGAATGAGTCATCTAATTTCAGATGATCAAACCAAAAGTGATTTGATTTCATTTAATTGATCTCTCTAATATTATATCTTCCATTTACATGTGAACCAAATACAGGAGACTTCTCTGGTAATTCAATCAAGTTCAATTCAACGTTTACCAGCACAAAGCAACAAATATAAAGAGGATTACTCCAGTCTGTCAAATGTTTTTGAATTATTCAAAAGGTAAAGTGATTTAAGTATTTAATTCTGCAGGAGACAAAGTTAAGCAAAAGAGATGCTGCAGAAAGCCAAGAATCTACTTTACTCCCTTATGTGACTTTCTGAGGACAGATTAAGTGTAGACGTGAACTATTTTCTAAGATACGTTAAGGTTTTTCAATTTAAGATTAAGAAAGTACAATCTATGGAAATGGAATAGTCTGTTATGTGCAAATCCTAATTTATGCTGATCAAAATATTATCATTTGTTCCTCTAGCAAAAAGCGAGTGGCTTCTGATCTGATTGATGGCTCACAGAGGAGCAGGGATCTTATTCTTTCTTTCATTTGAGCGCTTCCACATTTTTACAGAGTGCTCCGTCTCCTCCATCTTTATGTCTGTTGGCAGGCTCAGCTCATTCTCCCTGAACATCCTTCCTTCTCTCACAAGGAGCTTCATTGTCCTTAGAGGAGAAGGTGGGTTTATGATCCATACAGAGACAAGTGGCAGAAGCACATACCGTAACTTACTGGGACCAGTAATCCCATCATTCCCCATCTGCCAGGGTATGTTTGCACTGTGTGACTGCTGGCTGGGTCAGCCCACTGTAAATCCAGGCTCTACAAAGTGTAAACAGAAGCTGATCTCCACCCTGGGTTCTCTAGCTGTTTTCACCGTATTCTCACATTTCTAAACATAATCACTTTGATGTTATCATAACACGAGTTTGCAACCATGGCACACAAGGCTGTTGTCCCAAAGCCAAAACAGTGAAAGCAAAACAGAAGTAAAACAAAAGTGACTAGTGATGATCTCAGTTTTCGGTCTCTTTAGTCGTCATTTTCATTTAATGAATCATCACAGGATGTATGTTTTGTGTCACTATTGGAAGCACCTTCCATTTATTACATCTCATCCATCTGTCTTCCCATCATTTCTCCTTCCGACTTGCCTGTTTTGTCATTTAAATCTGCTGTTCCTCAGAGTCAGTAGACCATCTGGGAAAAAGACTTCTGAAGACAGTAGTCCGTTCCAGTAAAACCACAGCATCATTTTTTTTTTTTGATGTACCTGTGTGTTTTTCTTCACTTATTACATGATCATGTTCCGTGATAAAAATAGAAAAATAACATAAAACTGTAAGACACGTAAAACCATTCATCAATGAAAAGTCAGCTGGCTTCTATCCAAGCTCATATATCTGGGCGAGGCTCAAATGCAGCATCATTATTTAGAAATGAAACAGTGGCTCGAACACAGAAGAATAACCATAACTCTTTAAAGTTCATCGTGCAAACGTTTTTTTTAGGAAGGATTTATGCAAGCTTTTTCCTGATTTCATCCAGTTCTGCTGTTCTTTTGCACTAGGTTGCACTAGGTTGCACAGATTAGACGTTCCAACAAGATAACGGTGTTTAAACTGTTTCATATTGTTTGGACAAGATAAGAGGTAACTGGGCTTTTTAACACTGATTCCATCAAAGATGTTTTCCAATGAGGGGCCTTTAAAGATATTTCAGCCTCAAAGGAGACACTGAACCAAACATTAGCATTTTTTTTCCTGTCACACTGTAAAAATGCAGCAGTTAAAGGTCCAGGTGGGCTTCGAGAGGTGAATACTCCACACATTAGATTGGATTAAACAAATATGATGGCATGTTTTGTGCTTTGATGCATGTATTTCATTGTTGAAATCAGGACATAAATACTGTGATATGTGTCGGTGGATTTTCTGTGCTTAACTGTGTCTGTCCAAATAAACTGCAAATATAATCACCAAAATCATCTCTATTGATGGCTGTCATTGGTATCCTCCCCTCACCCAGGCAGATGCTTGCCCCTTTCTGAGCCTGGTTCCATCTGAGATTTTTTCCTGTTAAAAGGGAGTTTTTCTTTCCCACTGTCACCAAGTGCTTGCTCATGTTGGGTCATCTGATTGTTGGGTTTCTCTGTATTATTGTGGGGTCTTTACCTTACAATATTAAGCGCCTTGAGGTGACTGTTGTTGTCATTTGGCACTATATAAATAAAATTTAATTTGAATTGAATTGAATTGGCTGTTGAAGTAACTGACCGATCAGAGTTTTGCCGAACAGGGTAACAAAAGGAACATAATCTTCAGCTATTCCTAGAAACATCCACAAAGAATAAAAAGCAACAGAAATTTGTCTTACAGAAACCACACTTCAGACATGTCACACTGATCTGAAGTGAACAATATAGGAAACAATTACACTCACTGCTTAGGAAACAGAACTCACTGCTGTGCTATCAGATTAGATTTAGTTACTCATGACACGAGCCTGTGATAGTTGCCCTGTATTTTTCAGCCAGAGCTGGTGCTCTGTAGGGAAGCACGGTGCGCTCTGACCTCCGCCCTGACCACAAAACCCTGCTGTAACTGACTGGCTAAACTGCTCGTGGAAGTGGCTAAAAATCCATGGCACCCAGATTCCACAGGGCGTATCCTGCACTGCCAGGTCACTGCTGCTGCTGCTTGTTTGGTATATTTCTTTCCTTGCATACAGCACGCATCATCTGCTACAAGCTCTTATAGCAAAGCAAGCTTTGCAAAGTAAACATGCTGCTGAGTAATGGACAAGAACACTAGGTCAAATCTTTGGCAGCCACTGATGTTCTCCTGGATTATAAATTGCTCATAGCCTTGGAGTTCCCAATCCCTGATGTCTTGTGCTCTGAAAATCATTTTGCCTTGCCTCCTTTGGTGGGCTACTGTAACAGGCATTTTATCCTGGGGCTGTATGAATTATGGGTTATCTAGGGAGTGAAATCCTGGTTTCTATTTTTCTCCTTGAGATGTATCGTCTTACGGCATGTATCGTCTTTCTTTGAATCACTTTCATAACAGGCTCTGTGTGTTGGCAGTGCAGGGGGTAAGTGCATTTTTGCCAGTTTCTGTGTGACCCTAAATACATGCCAATGGAAAAATACAACTGTGCAAATAAAATGTTATTTCAAACATAATACAATATTGAAAAATCAAATATATAATACATTCTGTTCATATTATGTACAACTACAAACTGGATTTAACCCCATCATGCACAGTAAAGTTATGTAGACAGAACATTTTAGTGCCTTTAGAGCCACTTTACTCACAGGTCAATCAATTTTCCTTAAAACTGACCAACTCATTAAATCAGATGCAGTATTAACCTGAAGCTTTCTTTCCATCTGGCACAGTTCCTTGACCCAAAAAAATCCCCTTATTTTGTGTCCACGACAGATAAATATCACACACAGGCACACACAAATTTGCACTAAGAGCAAATGTCTGGAAGCAAGGTGAACATTCAGAAAATGAGATGCCTGCACACGAAGGCCCAAACACCAAACTCTTCATGGACATCAGAAATACCAACAGACAGCCAGTCTACAAAGATGTCCTGTAAGATTAATATTACAGCAGAGTGAGGTACGCTGAAAATTCTTCACTCATAGCATGCACTGCTCTGTGGGGCAAATTTCCATCCACACAACTGTGACTGATGCCCATTTTTCCATTTGAGCTACTGCCAGTGTATAATCCTGTTTGTGTTATAAACCATAGGCCAAGATACCTTTCTCTAATTTGGGGGATGATGAAGTCTTCACAGAAGTCAAAGAATCCCAGGTTTAGTGTTGTTATATTGTTGCAACTACCTTGAATTTTTTTGTCCTGTTTTTGGAAGAGGAATCATGAGAAATTATAATTCATAGTCAGAAGACTATAAAGCTTTCTGGCCTCCATACTCAGAGGTGCTTACTCAAGCATACTTTATTCCTATTAGGTACAAGTGTGGGAACATCTTCTGCTGTGGATTATGTGCCATCAAATACTGAAAGCTTTAAAAAATCAAACTGTGTGCTGAATTGTAGGGGCAAATTGACCTGCAGTTGCAGATAATTGATCTTCCCACAGGGCACTGACCCCAGACACATAGCCGAAGGGGAGACAGAGCCCAGCCCTCAGCTGAACTTGAATTTCATTTTGACCTTTTTTGCCTTCTCATTGAGATGGAGCAATTTTGTCAGGGAGGACTGAGCAAAAATTGCTATGTCCAGATGTGCAAAGCTGATATAATTCAACCTAGTCCCACAGCTGTAATTACTGCAAACAGTGCCTCTCCAATTTTCTTATAATTAGATAGCAGGTTTTTCTCTGCCTGTAGTGTTTATGCTACTGCACTGGATTGTCTGTCTGCATCCTTTTATTTCTGATTTTACAAAGAAGTCATTGTAAGGAAAGATAAATTATATTAATATGTTTATTATTATTGTTGTTGCTGAATGATGGGTTAGAGTTGGAAACACAGCATCGTGTATCTCGGCTGAAATCAAACCAGATGCTGGTGTGGGTTTGTATTTAATGTGAACACTATTTGCCTCATAATGAATAAAACATAAAGCTGATTCATAAACACAGGGTTGGTGAGCTGCTGTCATCTCCCAGTTGCACCATAAACAACAGAATAACAAGTGTAATGTGAAGGCCCCCATGACCTTTACACACCCAGGACCTGTAATCCAGCAGTTTTGTTCATGTATGAAAAATCTGATTAAAAATATCCGAGTTTAAGTATGTATATTGGATCATTTGATTTTTGATTCTCACCTGTCCTCCAGATTGCACTTGGCATTCTTCTGGCTTGGACCCACGAGCTGCCAAATCATGCAGGTCCTTTTGATCTGTGCCAAGATTTGTATGAAAGAGGGAGGGATTTCTTTTCCACTGTTGAGTCGTGACAATTATTTACTGAATGACAGGTTAGTAGGAGCCACTCTCTATATGGGCAGAAGTTGCAGGCTTGTTGTGCTGGCAGTGGTTGTGAGCCGCCCACAATGATTGAGCTGCCAGAGGCTCAGCTGAAATAGGGTATAGCCTGGAAAAGAGTTATTTCCTTAGTTGTTAAATTTAGTTTTGGATTGTCATCTTCATGTTGAGAGTTCCAGTTTGGTTTTTTTTTTTTTTTTTTTTTTTTTTTTTTATTTTTTTTTTTTTTTTTTTATTTGGTTTTTTTTTTTTAATCACTGTTGTAAATGTAAACTTTTTGGCTAAATTTTTTTGCCACAGGATAAGATTCTCACTCTGCACCTGTGGTACTTTTACTTTAACGACATTGTTTATTTTTTTTTTAGATTTCTTTGTCCTGCTGCTGTAAGACAATAATTACCTTTGTAGGATCAATAACATCTCTCTCACTCTGTAAATAGCTAAGGTCAATGCACTGGAACATGTGATTTAACTGCAGAAAGTTCAGAACAAGTGACACTTGATCTTTTTAGTCTGATATTTGGATGTTTACAGATGCTGGAAAAAGTTTTTGAGGTCCAAGTTTTTTTTTCCAATTAAACTAATAAATGATTAATGAGCTGCAAACAGAAAAAACCCCCAGAAAATATCACTGAATCAAATCATTATTATTGATTTAAGGGCAGCGTGAACTCAAATACATCGACTTGTGGTATCTTTTTTCTTAACTTTATTCTTCTGTTTTGTTCACACAGCTTGGCAGCCTGATCTACCTCCCCAATAACATTATCCCACAAGATGAGGTACTTATTGCATAACCTGTCAATAGGAAAAAAATGCTTCTGTGGAATTTGGTGTTAAGAGTATTCACCTCTCTAACATTTATTTTCAATGATTCATTTAGCCTCGAGCTTCACATCATATAAGAGGAGACACCATGCAAAGAATACACTCTGTTAAAGGCAGGGTGAGTGTTTGATTATCATCGAAGCCCTTGTGAAGAGATTTGTTTTTAGTTGTCTCTTGAACAGTAACCTCGGATTAACAGATTTGTTCCATCCTCTCCCTGAAGCTCAACCTGGTGGCGTTGAACCAGCCTCACTCAGGGGACATGATGGGGCTTGACATGGCTGACCGGATGTGCTTCGAGCAGGCCAAGGCCATGGGTTTGGCTCCCAACTACCGTGCCTTCATTTCATCCCACAGACAAGACTTGGTTCACGTTGTCTATCCAGGTTTCCGGCAGACTCTGCCAGTTACCAACCTCAGAGTGAGCGCTGCTTTTTACTGTCAAACAACCACTAGCATCAAAATTTCAGCATGCCCAAAGCATATATTTTTAAAATGTATCGAATCTGCTATGTCTCACCACAGGGAGACATGATGTTTAGGAACTGGCGCTCAATTTTCACCGGCAATGGGGGACTGATCAGTACCAGGATACCCATCTACTCCTTTGATGGCCGGGATGTCTTAGCTGACCCCTTCTGGTTTGTACACTTCATTTACTGAATTTGTTTCTTTGAGCCTCTTCATCTGTCTACAGCAGTGATATTTTCTGTTCTCTGTCTATTAGGCCTCAGAAGAATGTTTGGCACGGCTCTACCAGCCAGGGGCTCCGCGCCACAGACAAGCACTGTGAGACATGGCGAGCAGACCATGTATCCGTCATGGGCCAGTCATCAAGCCTGACCTCAGGTCTGCTCCTGGGTCAGGAGACGCGAAGCTGTTCCAACGAGTACATTGTCCTGTGCATTGAGACCCACAAAAACCCATAAACCCACCCCATCCCTAAATACCACTCCTCTGAGGAAACCCATCCGAGCCACCACCGAAGTTAAAACCTCTGGGAAAAGATCCGAGCATCCCTCTTAGAAAAGGATGTCACTTTCAGCACATCTTTGGTGCTAGGTGTAGCATTTTTTGTTTGTTTGTTTTTAAACTCCACTTTCACACTTACAACACTGTTACTAATTCTAACACCCTTCCCTCTTCTGGCATCATACGAAGGGTTTGAGGCAGTAACAAACTGCTGACATCAGCAAGGTATCCCCTGGGAAGGTAAGCTAATATTAGGTTGTTGCTACACTCTGGAGCTGAAACCAGTTTGTGAACTACTTAGCGAAGCAATGAATAGAAATGACCCTTTGTGTTGTAAAGCAATCCAAAAGATTTCCAACTTGGCACATACCATACTGTAAAACACAGCACAGAGGCTAACACGGGCTGCTAATCTTTTTAGCATCCTTTGTACTTATTATTCTAACATCTCAAATGCAATGTGGTAAGGATTTAGTAACGTTAAAATGATACACGCAGCACCTGGAGTTTTCTTCAAGAAAGGTGGGCTCACTTTCAACAAGACACATCTGTGTCATTTTACGAGAACCAAATATAAAGTAACACTCATGGGTTTTCCCCTCAGTCATGCAGGTGTGTTGAGGATGACAGAGGTCCTTTTTTTCATAGTTCTTCAGGAGACTGGAAGTAAAGACTGAGGATGGTTGCAGGAACCTGCACCTGCCCTGAAGCGTGGCAGTCCAAAGACTTTTCCAATGGAAGTGTAAAAGGCAACTTACATATTTTTTTTTATGTTCACAGGTTGTCTTTAAAGGGTTTTGAACCAATTCAGGAAAAAACAAAAAAGTTCTATTAAGACCAGAACTCTCCACAACCAACACGTCTCTCAGACAACCAGTGTTGCCACCAAAGTAACTTTTGATGCACTGTACTTAATTTTTTTTATATTTTCTAGTTCAACATTTTCATCCTTTAAAAAGTGTTTGTCTTGTAGCTTTTTTCTTTCATCTTAGCAGCTCTTTCTCTTCAGGCTGTTTAATTTAAGTTCAATGATTTATTTATACTGTCACAGCACATAACAAGAAATCAGATGGTTAAATTTAAGAATGTAATTTATCATGTGTTGTTGGTCAAATGACTGTCTCTGTTTTCTTTCTTTTTTGTTTTCATATGTTGTCTTTTCATTGTTTTAAAGAAGTTTGAAGAATTCTGGAGAACATTAGCGACATCAAAAATAATTTCCATCCAGTGTAAAAGTGCCATTAAAACAAATGATTCAGTTTTGTGTTGGAAAGAAGCCCTAAAAAAAGTCTAGGGTCAAAAGTGAAAGCATGTGTTTTGTATAAATATTGGTGCTTTATGTTGAATAAAGACTTTTCTTTTCATAACTTGTGTTTGTTTCAGTTTCATTTTAGAAAAAAAAAAGAAATCCTATGGCTGTTTAGTCTGCTTCAAGGTTTTGATTGTATAGCATAAAGGCTTTCTGCATTGGTTCAGTTGTATCACTGCTGTCAACCTGCCAGTTAAGAAAGATGTTAATGTTGTTTGCAAATTCAAGTCAGTGCATGATGCTGTTAATATTAGAGCCTGACCAATATAGGATTTTTAAGACCAGTACCAATATTTGATTTTAGAAATCTGATATATTGAATTTCTATTTTTCCAGACACATGAAACATAAATAAATTTGAAACATTGAAACATTTATTATGTGTAGTTATGCATTTACTTGTTTATGATGTGTCCAGCTCTACTTGGCTCTGTTGGATAATGTGCTTGTGGCATTGCAAATGCTTTGTTTTGCCAATAGATACTTTGCTGAGTGCGCTGTGGTGGATAAACAATGCATCCTCAACAATCATAACATGATTGAAGGGTGTTTATCTCTAATTGACTTTCTTGCCTTTTAAATTTCCTTTTATTTTTAGATCGCTGTGGGAGTGTTTAATATTACAACAGACACAGTACAGCCTGTGACAGCTGAGCTCTGTTTATTGTCTCTGTTGGTCCTGGTGAAAACACATGAAGTGACACAGAATGCTGTAGGTGACGTCAGACACCGGAGACTTGGAAAGGAAAGGAATGGTAGCTTAGAATTTAACAAACGTTTTTTCAAGCTTCAATTATACTAATCCATTGTCAAATAAGTAACCACATCTGCTTTATCATCTCCAACACCCTGGAGGACAGCGGGGAGAGTTTAGACACTCTCCAAGATTACATTGACCAATGCTTCGAGGATATAGTGATGAAGAAGGCCCAGAGCGCATCCTCCCCGGCCAAAAATGAGACGCCGTCATCAAAAAGAAGATTCCCCCCGGCACAATGTCGCCTGCCGGCAAAGACTTTACTGACATCCTGGAGTCAAGCGATTGTCCAGCTTCGATGCGAGGCTGTCCCTGGTGGAGGTTTTACACCGGGAATTTAAATCCCTTTTACATATCTGTTTAATAATGTCTAATAAGCGTCATACAGTTAAGCACAATCACTACATTCAATTCAATTCAATTTTATTTATATAGCACCAAATCACAACAATAGTCGCCTCGAGGCGCTTAATATTTGTACAGTAGATCGTACAATAATAGATACAGAGAAAACCCAACAATCATATGACCCCCTATGAGCAAGCACTTTGGCGACAGTGGGAAGGAAAAACTCCCTTTTAACAGGAAGAAACCTCCGGCAGAACCAGGCTCAGGGAGGGGCGGCCATCTGCTGCGACCGGTTGGGGTGAGAGAAGGAAACAGGATAAAGACATGCTGTGGAGGAGAGACAGAGATGACTGAAACACAAGCTTAATCTCTCTATTAATAAAAAAAATAGTATACATGTATGCCTGAATAATAACAAACAGGTGAACTGTTAGAATGTTTTTGTTTTTATTTTAGTGGACACTCAAAACTTACAATAGACAGCTCCTGGGGTTTGGAAGAGAATTGAGCAAATATTTAAAATATTATCGGATCATTTTTGGAGCAGCCTTCAGGATCTCCTCCTATTAACATGTTGTTTTTGCTCCCGGTGAAAATGTTTCCTCC
>VVHJ01033429.1:0-13685 GCA_015107715.1 Tylochromis polylepis | reverse complement strand
GAGTAGAAAGACATATATATATATATATATATATATATATATATATATATATATATATATATATATATATATATATATATATATATATATATATATATATATATATATATATATATTTTCCATTTATCTGTACACCAACCCCACAAAATCTCCTATCAATTAAATGTATTAATTAATAAAAATAAGATTTTTATGTGAGCTCTGCTGAGATCTGACACCAAAGCCCTCTGAGAAAATTCATGACACTGGGCTGACTGGCAACTGACTAGACTTGTTTTAATACCTTTAGCGCTTCCTCCCTCCAGACCTCCAGCAGCAGCAGCCACTGCAGACAGTGAGTCACAGCCTGCAGAGCCCCTTGAGGAAGCTCCTCGACTGCCAGCCCTCCACCATCAGACACCCCCGCTTGCTCATATAGGCTGACAAGTGGAAGGAAAGGCCAATCAGATGGTAGGATGGGACCAGTGAGCTCTGGCAAGAGATGATTTTTGATCCAGGGGTTGTGGCCCAGGAGAGCATCTCGGGACACTATTACAGATGACTCCAGGTGGGCCAGGTGAGTGAGGAAGCAACCTCGTATGGATGGCAGCTGGACACAGGCTTCTCTGAGGAGAGCCCCGACAGTCTGGAGAGAGGGAGAGGTGTCCTTTTGTGTTTCCTCATGAAGCTTCAGCTCCCCCAGCTCCACAGCCTCAGGTCCTCCACTGTGCCCTTCTCTGGAAGTCAAAAAAATAGACATAAACAGACTGGTAATTTAATAAGCGAAGAAACAGAACGAGAAATTTTTGATGGAAATGGGTCATCTGTTAATTTAATCCTATTTCATAGTAATTCAATTTTATATATAATGTCATTAGCAAAATTAGATGACAACCATCAGTGACATTTTTGAGGCACTAATTTAAACATCGATTTAGACAAAGTATCATGTGCTGAACAAAATAAAAAGTAATTATAAAAATTCAGGCACTTTAGAATAATATTATAGGCACTTCACTAATCCCAGATAGAACTGATTAAAGGTAAACATACGATATAAAGTCCTTGCTGAAGACAACTGTGGAGAGCAGTTCATGTGCCAGGTATTCACTGCCTGGCAATAACCAAGGCAGTACAGCCAGCGCCACCTGGTGGTAAAGTGAGGCATGTTTTGCTACTTCTGAGTCGAGGGGAACCTGAGAGAGGTAAAACAGAGGAAAAAAAATAACATGATTAGGTTAAAATAAATAAATAAATAAATAAAACATCAACCAGTGAGCAGATAAAACCTGATCTTACACCCAAAACACCAAAATCAAGGAGAAAAGTGCTGCACGGACATTTTCATTTCATATGAGGCAAATATAAATAAACTAAAAACTAAAACTAAACTAAAGCAGCCTGAAAGGAAAATGGTTTAAAATACAGAATAACATGGCTAAAGTGAACTCAACATTAAAGATGGAGTGGACGTACCAGTCTGTGAGCCAGTCTCAGTAGCAGGTAGAGGAGGTGGTGTTCGTGACGTAGAAGCCAAGCCTTGGTGTGAGACAGGCTGGGTGTAGCCTGACTGCAGCTGCGCAGGTAACCAGTCACAGGCTCTGACAGAAGCAGTCCGGTGAACTAGTAAGTGAGAGAGGGGACATCTAAATATCTGATCATCCAATCACATGGCAGCATTTAGGCACGAAGTTGAGGTCAAGACGATCTGCTGAAGTTCAAGCTGAGCATCAGAATGACACGGCATGGCCGTTACTGCCAGATGGGTCTGAGTATTAAAACCCTGCATACAATTAAAGCATGCAGAAGAGCATCTCTCAGTGCACAACATATCAAGCCTCGAAGCCGATACAGCAGCAGAAAAGCTCATCAGCTGCCACGCCTGTCAGCTAAGAACAGAAAATTAAGGCTACAAGTCATACGGACTAACCAAAACTGAACAGAAGATTAGAAAAACAGAGCTTGGTCCTAATGAGTCTTGATTTCTGCTGTGACATTCAGTCAGAATTTGGAATAAAAACATAAAATCATGGATCAATATATCAATGATTCAGGGTGGTGATAGTGGGCCCCTCAGTCTCAGCTGAGCTCACTGTACTTGGATGACCTCCACAGTCAGCGGATCTCAATCCAATAGAGCAGCTCTGGGATGTGGTGCAACAGGAGAGTCTCATCACGGAAGTTCAGCCAAAAAATTTGTGTGATGCTATCATGTCAATATTTACCAAATGCTTCCAGCACCTTGTTGAATCCTTGCTACAAATAATTAAGGCAAAAGTTCTGAAGGCAAAAAGGGAATCTAACTTCATACTACTAAGGTGTACCTAACAAAATGGCCAGTCAATGTGCCCCAGAGTGCAAAGAGGACACATACTTTCATTGCAAGCAGAGTCCACACGCTTTACTCGTTAGTTTCTATGTTTTGGTTGGACATAAGCTAAGCACCTTATAAACAGCAAACAACAACAAGATAAAAACACCTTTATTTCCCAAGGCATATGGCAGTCCTACCTTGCTGCTGAGGCCTTTATGGATCCCTGTGATCGTCTCCAAGAGGAGCCCCAGTCCAGTCAGAAGAGGGAAAGGAGCGCTGGGAGCAACCAGCCCCGGACGATTCCTCCATCCTGTGCACGCCAATCCAGGGAGGTTATTAGTGATTTCTGGCCCCAGAGGCATAGCCTGAGCATTACACACTACAGAGGAAGACCTGATGTGGAAAAAAATATTAGCCTGTGCTGTTCAAAGTTCAACTCAAACACAAATTTTGTGAGAAAAAAAAAGACTAAATTGCCATCTGTTTTCAAACATACTTGAGATTTTTTATCAGGCCTTGCACAACACTGTGAGACATCAGAGGGAGAAGAACATTAGATGTTAGCAGCTCCAGCTCTTGAAGAGTCTCCACGGGCTTGAAACAGTTCTGCGGAGTAACATGTTCATCAATTTCAAGGAATTTGAGATGCAAACAGTGAACAGGATAGTCCTCAAGTTCCCATTTGTCACATGTAGTGCACAACAGAGCATAATTGGCTGCATTCTCACTGTTGCTTAGACTGAGCGTGCTGAAGGAAGGATACAGGACGACCACTCGCTAGCTAGGAAATCACATGACATCAAATTTTAACTTAGCATAAGTACCAATAAATATGAAACATCTCATTTATATAAGTAGCTAGGAAGGGAAAGGCAGGAAATACCTGTCTGGAGAGCTGATGGTAGTAAGCTTCTAGGTAAATGAGGTAAACTGGTATCAGAGTGAGGCTGCTGTCTTTCTGAAGTGGATCATCAAGGTTCTTAATAAAACCCTTCAAATGCCCCATCAAGGATGCCTGCAACCCTGTGACATGACCCCAAGATACAGGAGGAGGCGGAGGGCACTCTTCTCCACTGGAGCTGCAGTGAAAGCAGAGAAAGTAACATGTAAAATCAAAGCATTCAAGCCAACACTGCTTCCTTCAGATTCTCTAGCAGAATGGTTTCATTGATCTGTACCTGACCATCCCAGCCTGGAGCTCCTGATGGCAGCCAGCTGTGTGTGAAACTTGCGTGAGAAGAGAAAGCAGAGCCAAAAACCGCTGGAGCTGCAGAGGTAGCAGAGGATCTGAGGGGGGCAGAAGTCTGTGGACAGACTGCAGTGCTGTCGCTAATGCTGGATACAGGTCTCTGTGGGAAAACAGAGCAAATCAAAGCAATCAAATACTCACCGTGAGTGAAGAGGAGAGCATGGCTCTTACTTTTGGACAGAGTATGAAGAGAGCCGCATACAATATAAACTAGTAAGGGACACTTTATCTGGCAGGCTGTTGGCCCATCATAAGGTGAATGTGCAAATTCCTGATAGAATAATTTGCTAATTTCCTATCTCAGTGTAGATACAGACATTAATTATTTACATTTTATTCTGTTTTCTCACTAGTGCATGAACATAGCAACATTTTTTAAATATGACAGATATAACTGTGGTAAGAACTGATGCACTGATGATTTCAGCCTGTTTCTTTAGGACTCTTTCTGCCTTTGGTGGTAATTGCTCTCACATTGTAACTTACATGTATAATTTGCATGCCTGTCCGTAGCCAGCTGCTACAGCCCACAGCCTGTAGGCCTCTGTGGTGATCCTGAGGGACTCGGCCGGCTCCAGCAGCAGCTCGTTGGGCTCTGCACTCAGGAGATGAGACAAACACTCGCTCGCTCCCAGAGAGTTTATCTGGAAAGTCCGAAAAAGAAGACACAACACTGGTTACCCTTCTTTCCAGTGGTCTCCACAGTGGATGTTTAATTGGCACAGATTTTACACCTTTCTGATGCAACCCTTAGCACTGTTACTAGGAGCACACTAGCTTATAACCACTGGTCTCAAACCAGGGAACTTTTGAGTGCAAGCCAAATGTGTTACCCACTATACCACTGAGCCACCAAAAACATGTTTACTACTAATTTTAAAAACAGGAATACATCATATATAACACTAAATACTGTATTTCTGTCTTTTGTTTTAAAAGTGAGGTCCCTGGACTATCTGTATTTTAGATTTTGTACATTATAAAGATTTCAGAAGTGAACTGACCATTTACCCTCCACACACCACTGCATACTTACAAACACTGCATTTTCACAGAGCTAACCAAGTTATTTGGTACAATTACAAAATGTAATATACTGTTCATCTGAAGCAGCAGCTTGCAGAATCAATGCATTATTGATAGACATTATTGATATAACAGAAGAGTTTATTTCTGGACTCTTATTACTAGAGTATCTTTGCAGTTTAAAATTATACTTATTGTTTTTACCAGTCTTGCACAGGCATGTCTGCCAGAGGTAGCCAAAACTCTTAAAAGCTTCATTGCGCTGGCAAGTGGAATTCCATAAATGGACTGAGATGATGGTGTCCAGGAAGTGGGAAGAAACTCTGACATTACTGTCTCCATCAGACGAGGACAATCCAACACCTGAGAATGGGACACACCAAGAGGTATTTCAAGGATTTTGAGTTTATAGATTTCTCAGTTGTTAGAAAGTTGCTGTTGTTACCTGTGTAGCAGATGAGGAGGAATGCCTAGCAATGCGAGTCAGGATCTCCAGGACATCCTGAACCACCCGAGGTGATGGCCGGACCACCTCGAGAATGTAACGCAGCCTGGGGAGCAGTTTCATTTTTAACAAACCCTGAAATCAGAAACCTCATGATCAGTGTCTATCCACAGATCACGAGGGCAACAAGTAGAAGGCAAAAAAAAAAAAGGGGTAATGAAATTCTCACCTTGACGGCATCCTGTCTGGCCACTTCATGATCGCTCTTCCTCTCTTCCTTCTCCTTGGTTGTCTCCTTCATAATTTCATCCAGCCCTTCATCCTCCTCATCTTCTTCCTCCTGAGCAGATGACAGCAGGGGGAAGGAGGCCAGACCGCGAAACCAGGAAAAAGTGCAGTCCAGACACTCCTGAGAGAAGGAACTAATTTGTAAGAGGAACTTGACTGGGGTTTCAGATACTTGTACTCATTTACAGTTAAGAAATAGTGTATTCTATTCTATACCAGTTACAACACATATGTTTTAAAAGATATTATTAGATAATGAGACAGTGCTGTGCTGTTTATGCACAAATCTTTCCAAATAAACCTTTGAGTTTTACATGATACAGTTCTTTCTTTGTATTAGTCCTCAGGATGACCCTTTTTTTGGACAAAATTCAGTGATATATGAATTTATTTATTAGGTTTTTTTTTTCAAACAGTGCATATAGAAAATGACAAAGAAATTAGTAAATTAGTGCAGATTAAACAATTTTATTATTATTATACTATTTCATTATATTACTATTGCAATATTTGACTTTATGCTTTATAATCTTACTTCATCTTCTGCACACACAAGGAGTGCTTTAAAAGCGTGCACAGCTGCAGACATCACTCCCTCCACGCTATCGTCCAATGCAAAGCGGAGCAGAAAGAGCAGGCCGGCGTCGAGCAGAGTGGACGTCACGCTGCCTTTCAGAACTGACACATATTCTCCAGCACGCGCCTGCACAAAGGAAAAAAAAAAAAAATCCAGCAACATGACAGAGGCAAGCTCCTCTAAAGGTAAGTCTGAAACTGCATGCGTGTAGATTCTGGTACCTTTGAGAGGATGTTAGCGAGAGTGCTGAGGGACAGCGTCCTCTGCTGGATGACCTGACTCCGAGACAGCAGGAAGAGTTCTTGCAAGGAATAACCTGCCCGCTGGGGACAAATGTCAAGATGAGATCCCATCATAAGACCTTACAGATTTTTACAGGTGTAGATATGAGAAAAACTTAATTTAAATGAATGAGAAAGGAAATGGACTCTGATTGAAGCAATCAGACTAAATAATAACAGAGAAGACTTGCAGATAAATGGTGAATGGACTGGTACTTATTAGTGCTTTTCTACTCTTACTGAGCACCCAAAGTGCTTTTCACTACAAACCTCATTCTTATTTAAATCCTCTGCAAAACAAAATAGAGTATCATTTTTGTACTTTAGTCAAAAAAACGTGACATAAACTTAAAATTAAGCCACAGGTTGTGACATTTACTCTACACATACAATCCCGTAGGTTCCTACGTGTTCTACCAAGGAGTCAACTGGAACTTGACAGTGTTGTAATTTTATAAAAGCATCACTCCATTCTGAAGGAAGTAAAAGTGGTCTTTTTGTTGTCACTTTGTGCTGACTGACCTCAGGCTCCTCTCCATGGTGGTGTAGGCCTAGGTGCATTGGCAGATCCTCAGTGGGCGGAATTAAAGTCCCTGCGAAGTCAAAACGAGCCTGCATGGCCTATCAGGACACACAAAAACAACAGAAAGTGTTGAATAAAATACAGAATTTTAACTAGATCTTTCATTACTTGCAAATAAAATACCGGATCTTAGGAGGAATCAATTATTTACCTTCTTGGTTCCTTTCCTTCTGGGTTCAGGCAAGTCTCTCAACCACTCCAACTTCTCCGGCTCCAACTTATCCATGTGGACCCATTCCTTCTGAGGCTTCACTGGCAGATCCTCCTCTGTATTCACAGACATATCCATTGTGGTAAAAACAGCGTCGCATTGTATATGAAAATGACAATTAGGTAGCCAAAAACAATTTCTCCAAACAATTTTAGGAGCTGCATCTGCTGCAAAAACCTCAGCACTCATTAAACATGACTAGAAGCTAAAACAATACCTGGCTATTAATTCTCAATCTAAAACAGGAATATGAAAGGTAGTCAGTGCAAGCGGGACAGAATAACATAATGCAGTTTGAACTTTTTGGGGGGTTAGAGAAATGAAATGTGTCTTCATGTGATCTATAAGCAACACATTAAGGGATGAAGTTGTTCTGAAATATAACTGCAAAAAGTGGCAGACATGAATCAGTTTTAGCCATGCAGCATACACATCCAACATTAAGTTATGTAGTTAGAGGATGGACAAGTATGAGAGTGGGAAAGAGTGCAGAAATGAGAAGAAGATATTTGACAGGGAAGTGAGGGAAAGCCGGTAAACAGCTAAGTGTCATCGTCTCTCGAAAAAGTGGATAAAATCTGTCTCCTTTAGCAAATTTAAGATCCCAGGAATGAAGATTCAATGTTACCAGGAAAGCAGGCAAGGAACAATGTGAAATAACAACATCAGCCACATATTTTAGAATCTAATTTTCATCTTAATCACCAGCAGCAGAGAGCAGAAACTGGTGTGGAATTTGAATAAATCATACCTGTCACAGCAGGTGGTGGTGCTGACAGCTCCTCCTCCTCCTCTCCTTCCATCTCCACCTCTGGGGGTTTCTGACACAACACTGCAGCACTGGAGGAGCCTGACTCTCTGCTCACATCCTGAACCGGAGGATCTTCTGTGGCATTTCTGTCTTTGGGGTGTTTGGATGGGGAGGGAAAGGATGGGACGCTCTGCGCTTTGCGAGATCTAACAAAATCCACCAGTCTAGGATCTGAGAAGCACAAATAACTGCATTACATACTGTACAGAAATGGCGATAAAAAAGTGTGATGTACTTGACTAGTACATCTAAATGGATAGAAAATCCACTGCATCACGTCTTAATTACAACGTGCATTATGAAAGAAAAGATCCTGCCGACAACATCAATGCCTACCGAGCTGAGACAAGAGCTTCTTCTGCTCCTCGAGTATCTCAGACTGGGACATGGCTTGGAGCTTGGCCTGGTTTTCCATGTGGATCCTCATGGTCTCTCCTGAGCTATCGGGAACCTGAAGCCCCTGCCCGGACACCAACCTGGGACCGGAGACTGCTGCTGGTTCTACTGAACAGAGAGAGGAGGAGGATGGTAACGAAGAGGAAAAATATTTTCCAGGAGGTGTTACTACTGCTGAAAATATGTAATTCCTAAATTCTTTAAAAACACACACATAATCTGTGTTGAATTTGTGATATTAAAGGTTAACCCCACCTGCAGCATCACACTGATCTGTATCCATGCTAGTTTCTGGGGTTGGAGTAGCTTCAGGTGAACTATGTAATGTTGTCTTGCCCTCTTTAAGTCTCTGGGCAGCAATCTGACGAGCAAAGATGCTCTTCTTTCCTCCAGCTGATGACAGAGGTGCCTGGAGGGAAGGAACGGAAAAAAAAACAGGATTATTTCACACCATGCCAAATTAATGCAAAGATATGCAAAGTCATGGATAAATGAAAACATTTTACAGTAAAGCCTGCCATTGTATGAAGAGGGATGACTTCTTGCAATAAATATAATAACTGATTGTGAAACTATAGTCGCTGACACACGCCTAAATTTAAAAATTTAAAGAAGAGACGACATTATTGACCTTTACCTGATTGCTGGTTTCTGAGCGGTGCAGTACTTTGGGGAAAGCCATGCCTGTAAATGCTGGTAGAGATATTGGAGAGGAGCTGGTATCTCTCTCCTTGAAACAAAAAATTACACATACGTAAAATAAATAACTAAAATAATCCCAAACTATGGATACGTCAAAAAAATTAGAAAATCAAGTAAAGTCGGTCTTCCTGAATACAGGTCTAACTGAGAACAGAAAAGAAGCTTCCACTTACAACAATTCTGGAGAGAACAGCACTGATGTGAGTGTCGTGTCTGTCCAGCCTTTCCTCGGCATCCTCATCCTCAAAGGTGACACGACTCGCTTTAAAGCGAGACTTCTTAGGAGGGGCTGGGGTCAGAGAAGGGAGCTGATCTGGAAGATCTGCATTCAGGAGAACAGCTGAGCTTTAGCTACTTACACAAGAAACCCCAAAAAGGTGAAATCAGAAAAGCTGTAAATCAGAACATGCTCTTTGTGATCAAAATCTGTGTCATCTGTAACCTTCAATGGTGACCACATCCCTCTGGCTCCCTCCATTCTCCCCACTCTGCCCTTCTCCCTCTCCGGCTTCTCCTCTCCTCTTGTCAGGGCGGCGGACCACACTGGCGGCAGATGGAGCACCTGAAGTGAGAAAGTGCTCCTGCTCTCTCAGGAGGTCTGCCTCTGAGTCAGTTGGCTTGGGACGCCGCAACATTCCTGTGAAGGACACAAAGAGGACATTAAACATAGGCATCTTGGGAATATTTTAACAGCAAAACAAGCCTTTGTAGCCACTGCTGGTCTGCATGTAGTTAGGCCAAAGTCTGTGTTACCTTATCATCATTATTATTATTATTTAACAGCAGTCTTTCAATTTCCGAGTTACTTTAGGGCATTTTATAACAAAAATGTATTTAAGCTTGAGTAAATTAAACTTCACTTTAAAAAAAATTGTTTAATAATACAAAATTTCAACATGCGGGGAAAACCCTGACTTTATCCCAGCCTATCACCTTCCAACACCTAATGCTAACCCAAGTCTTATTTATAGACTCATCTGTTGTGTCAGGCTGGCTCATCGCTGTGTTTATCTGAGACTCAGGTCTGTCAGGTTGGAAACTACAAATACAATCTGTTGTTGGAGATTACAGTCATTTGAATTTAACACAATCTCATGCCCATAATGCTAACTAAGCCAATATAGGAGTGCATTAAAGGATAAAAAGACACTATCTTCAATTAAGCCTTTAGCCATTAATAAATAATGATTACATGGAAACAGATGGGGCTTTTTCCCCCTCATTTTTCACGTGTAGTTAAGTTTACCGCGGATGAATGTAACGTACAGCTGACGCTAGCTTGAATTCCATGACAAATTCTTTTTATCTGGAGCGGAATTTGTCCAAATCATTACCAAAGAGTATAACTTTAAACTATTTGTTTTTTGCTATTTACAAATCTTGATAATAGCGGCAGCTAACCTTCATTTATGAGCTGGATCCTTGAAGAATCCCCACAAGACTCTACAGCTCGCACGGAAGATTTTTAATGTGACACAGAAAGCGTCACTTTCAGGGCGGAAGGCAAAAAAAACGTACTCCAGGAACTTTCAAAATAAAAACCCTGTCAACATTAAGAAAGTGCGGAAGAGATTTCATTATTTATTACTTCCTTCCTTCTTTTTCCAAGGCTTCTGGGTAATTTATGGATTGAAAATATGAATTCTATTGTTGTTGCGCAAACATTTTTACGCGTCTTCGAAAACAGAGTTTACAGTGTAAACAATGCATTTGATGTGCAAGCTTTACCTATAAAATCTGACGTTTCTCTTTCCTTTCTTTAGGAACACCGGCTTGGCTTCACCATGTCCAAGTTCACGTCAGTCATTTGGCCTAAAGTTATTTTATTTGGGGACTCCATCACACAGGTTAGATAGTTTTTACACTGTAATCTATTTCACTATTTGTCTGCTCAATCACTGTCCACTTTAACTGTTAGTGTGGAAATAATTAAACGGTGCTGTGTTGATTCTTTTAGGTTTCATTTCAACCCAGTGGGTGGGGAGCAGAAATTGCCGATAAACTTGCAAGGTGTGTAGTTCCATTTAAATTCCATTCCCTTCATAATAGCGCTGACTTCCAACCAGGTAAAAATACACACTTCTTGTAAGAGAAATTGTGCTTGTGTGATGCAGCAGTTGTTTAATGTGACTGATCTCTGGATCTGCCATTTTATTTTGCCTTTAGAAAATGTGATGTTATAAACAGAGGACTGTCCGGCTACAACTCTAGATGGGGCAAGATTGTTCTTCCTCGCCTCATTAACCCCGAAAATTCAGCAGACAGCAAGATAGAAGCAGTCACCATTTTCTTTGGAGCCAATGACAGTGCATTGGAAGGTACAGCTTCACTGGAGCATGCTCACTCTTGTTATAATTTAACAAATACTTGCACACTTGCAGTGATCTACACAAGGGGTGTCAAACATAAGGCCTGGAGGGCCAGAATCGGCCTGACAGAGATTCCAGTCACAGGCCACTTTATTAGGTACAGATTGCTAGTGCCAGTTTGGGCCACCTTTTGCTTTCAGACCTGTCTTAATTCTTTATGGGATAGATTCAAGTGCTGGGAACATTTCTCAGAGATTTTTGTCTATAGTGACATGATAGCTGAACATCCATGATGTGAATCTCCCATTCCACCACATTCCAAAGGTGCTCTATTGGTTTGAGATCTGGTGATTGTGGAGGCCATTTGAGTACAGTGAACTCACTGTCATGTTCAAGAAGCCAGTTTGAGATGATCTGAGCTTTGTGGCGTTCAGCCTGCAGTTTCCTCAGTTTCCTGTTCTTAGCAGACAGCAGTCGCACCCGGTGTGGTCTTCTGCTGCTGTAACCCATCTGCTTCAAGGTTCACGCATTCAGAGAGGCTCGTCTGCATAACGTAGTTGTATGCAGGTTGAAATAATGAGACCAGCCCATCTAGCACCAACAATTATGCCACGTAATGCTCAGTTTGAACTTCAGCAGGTCATCTTGACCATGTCAACATGCCTAAATGCATTAAATTGCTGATCAGGCGATTAGATATTTGTGTTAACAAACAGTTGAACAGGTATACCTAACAAAGTGGCCCGTGGGTGTATATTAGCACCTTGAGAGCTGCTAACAATGTCTTGACTGGTAGTCAAGAAATCACACATCACTTTGGCTTGGACAGCTGGATTTATTGCTGGATTTTTGAGTAATGGTCACCGGCTCTCCTCATGGATGAATCTCCGTTCCTCCATTGTTCTTACTATATAATAATGACTGCTAGGAACATGTTTTCTGATGACAAGAGGCTACTGGATGTTTATTATAATGTCTCAGTTCCAAGTGCCACAGCCTTAAATTAATTTTTGTGACATATTGTTATTAATAATTACTAAATGTTTCTGTATATTATCATCTCCTTGCACCCGTTTGCAGGCAAGAGCCAGCAGCATGTTCCTCTCCACGAGTATTCAGAGAACCTGAAAGAGATGACCAGGTTTCTGGCCTCTGCAGGTGTAACTGCTGACAGAGTTATATTCATCACACCTCCCCCCTTGCATGAGCCAGCCTGGGAGAAAGAGTGCATTCTCAAAGGTAACATGAGCTGTTCTCCTTGTTCGTTCCTGTGTTTTTACACACTCAGTCCTACGCAGATCCTGAGCGTCCCTTTGCGTCTTCTGCAGGATGTCCTCTTAATCGCCACAACTCTGTAGCGGGGCAGTATGCCCAGGCGTGCGTCCAGACTGCTGGTCAGTGTGGTGTAGACGTCCTGGACCTCTGGACACTCATGCAAAAAGATGGACAGGTGAGGATCAATACTTGTAGCTGCTGTTTGTTGCTGACATTGAGGCTTTTGGCATTCAGGTGCTGCAGAAATCCTGTGAGATCCATAACATAAAAAACAAATGCTTTCTCAAATGAATAATAAACATTTAAAAATATATATAATTTCATGAATTTGTCACATTTTGTGGTTTTAAGTTAATTTCAATTTTGCTAATCAATATTTTAGATGTATATATTTTTTTATGCAGTCATTGTGGGTTTTTTTTAAATAAATCTAATAGGTCAACAAAAAACATCTTGATAAATACTCGCGATATCAGTGATTGGGGTGAACATTTTCTGGTCTCTGGTGTAAAAATTTGTTACGTCTTTGTTTTACATCATAGTAAATTTGATGTTTAGATGATTTTTGATACTCTCTTGGGCTCTTTAAAAATAATGAGCACTCTTCTAAAATAATTAAGGGTAATAAAAATAACCTGGTCAGGAGTAAAATTCAGTAAACCGAATCTGATGATCTTTATGCGATCTGATCTTGTATACAGTGTTTCTGTCTTCAGGTCTTCTGGCCTCAGATGTCTTATTTTATCATCTTTTGTACAGGACTACACAGTCTACCTGTCTGATGGGCTGCATCTCTCAGAGAAAGGAAACCAGTTTGTGGCCCAGCACCTGTGGAGGCTGCTGGAGAGCCGTGTGGCTGACCTGCCCTTCATCCTGCCCTACTGGGGAGATGTGGACGCCAAGAGCCCCGAGAGCAGCCTGCTCTGTGATCAGTGAAGGACATTTGTTTTAACATTGTACCGAGAGCCTAACAGCAGTAGACTGCATCATGCAACAAGGTTTATATACTCAACAAAAATATAAACGCAACACCTTTGTTTCTGCTCCGATTTTCCATGAGATGGACTTAAAGATCTAAAATTCATTCCAGATACACAATATTACCATTTCTCTCAAACATTGTTCACAAATCAGTCTAAATGTGTGATAGTGAGCACTTCTGCTTTGCTAAGATAATCCATCCCACCTCACAGGTGTGCCACATCAAGATGCTGATCTGACATCATGAGTAGTGCACAG
>VVHJ01033427.1:0-20865 GCA_015107715.1 Tylochromis polylepis | reverse complement strand
GTATAAACACAGTTTCACAAACTGTGCTATTGGTCAGAATCGACGTCTATCCGCAACTTCTCTTGCGCTCATTGGTCAATTCCATTCGAGCTAGCTTTGTACATTGTGATCCCCGCAACAATAAAAAAAAAGTTTGTTAAAAATGTATCATGTCTACTTTTAATTTTAATTTATTTTACATGTGAAACTAAATAGAAAGTCATTTCCATTAGTGCAAGCTTACAATAGCATTCTAAAGATGAAACAGGAGTTGCATGCTTGACTCAAGTGTCTTTGTAAAATAACGACGAACATCGGCGGTCAAACAGCCTTCAGCTCAGTTCTGATGGATCCAGTGCAACAAAAACACGGGGGGGCGCCATATTGCCTGGTTAAGGTTTCTGCCCCGTGCCCGTTTTTGTAATTTTTTTTTTCACGTAAGTTTGCAACTTCTGTGTGAAGCCATTAAACGGGTCTTTACTGTAATTATAGATGTGTAAGTAAAGCCAAGCACGTAGAATGCAGAATTTGCTGTGTGATATTCTCCGTTTTGCGTTTACAAATCAAATATGGGCAAACAATGTACCTTCATGTGAAATGAGTGAATACTCATCAGTGTACTACTCTGCGTTAGACCCAGAAACATTAAGCTCATCAAACCAGTTGAGCTTTAGGAACACAATTTTGAGAGCACTACATGCAGGACTCAGCAAAAATACCACTGAGGTGACCACGTCATTAGTAAAACACGTGGAAAGTACACGTTTAAACAAATTAATTAATTTAAAAAAAAATAGTGTGTGAATGCAGCTGGCACTAGGTATGTGATATGCAGTTTTGTCAGTCACTGCCCTCTAGTGGTTACGGGAACTTATATCAAGCCCGATAGATTAAGTTAGATATAGTTACATATGCAAATTTCCAGCAAATATTTCAAAATAAATTAATAAAACACTAACATAAATAAATGAAGAAAACCACTGACAGTCACTCTGATCTATCTAACGGGGATGAACGGAAATTACAGATGAATTTTATGTAACAATCAAATTCTTTCTTCAATTACTAATATGCTACTTTCGGCTCTTCCGTCATTCAGAATGGAGCAGTGGGTAGCTCAACATATTTTATTTGGCAAATTCGGATCTTATAATTTTTTTCCTTATTCCTTAACAAATGTGTTACTTAAACCTCTCACGAGCGCATTTATTGGTAGTGATGTAGTTTCGTACTGTAGCCACTAGTGGGCAGTGAACGCCGGCAGTTCTACAGCATCGGACCAGGCATGATGCTGACGCCAGAAAGCACCAACTTAATTGAGCAACTTTAATTATGCATAATAATAAAAATCATAAATATTCAACTCAATTCAATTTTATTTATATTTTACTGAATTTACGTTTACCTTTAGCCAGCAGTTTTAAATTTCCCTCAATGTCGCATAAATATGCATAATAATATTGCTTTTATAGCTCTTAAATGCTCCTTCCAAACATCCCTTCACTTTACTTTGCCCTCTTTAAAAAAAAAGAGAAAAAAGAGAGTACCCTTTTCATTTTACCTTTAATATTTTACCTTTTTTTGTTTTTATGTATTTTTCAGAAATCGTGTTCAGCTTGGCCGGTCTATGTCAGTGACTGTATACATAATAATTTTCTACACCGGTCTACGAGATCATGGCGTGACGTAATGGTATTTTATTTTGGAGAGAAGCCGGAAGTGTCGGTGTGGCTCTAACTGGGCAAAAGTTGGCCGGGTGATTGACAAAGTTTCTGAGTAGAAGCGCCGCGTTTCCTTAACCCCAAACTGTGCACACTAGCTTGAAAGTATCCTTTATCCTGCTCCGTGGTCTTCTCCTTCAGCATAAATGCCGAAACTTTTGTCCAAAGCTCCGGATTTCGTTGCCGTCTTCGTTCATTGGTGAGTCCGCCTTGATTAACTTTTATTTTACAGAATTACCGCCTCTCCTTTCGATTATTGCGGCAGCTGTACCGTTACACCACAGGCTAACCCTGCTCGGCTGTAGACATGTTAAATACAAGATGAACTATCCCCACCAGTAGATGCCTCACGGTCACTTTTAAAGGGTTTTAAATGTTTATGACACAGTCGTCAAAACAGCAGACTGTCACCAAAGGCACTTCTAATCACATCCATGGTGTTTTGAGTTTTGCTTCCTGGTTTTCAAAGCTTCCTCTGCTGATGTGACAGAAGCAGAAGGGAAACTCCAGCCATTTAATCCTGAGCACGTCAGCCAGTGAAGATGATTTGAAAGAAAAGGAAAAAAAGATGAAAAAGCAATTAGTTGTTAATGACTCATGTGCTGTCTTGGTAAATCTTTACTTTCCCAAAAGCGGTGTCAGTACGTGTAGTCGCCCGCAGTGTGTTTACTTTCAGTGTCTGATTCTGAAATGTGGTTAGAGGTAAAATTTAGATTGTAAAGTTTATTATTCTTGTATAGGTGTAATTATAGAGAGCTCTCTCGCTGTGTGTGTTTGTGTGTATGTATGTCTGTTTGAGAGAGGGGGCAGGTGTCAGGAAAAGATTCAAAGTCTGTGGGCTGATTGCTGCATCTGCCTCTGCACTGACTGACTGACTGACTGAATATTTCTTGCCAACCCTGACACCAACTTTTAGGAAGTATGCCAATGTAAAACTGAATCTTAAAAAAGAGAAGTGAACTGAATTAATGATGTGAATAAATGGAAAATAAGTTTAACAAAAAAGAAGTCTGAAGTTGTAGTTGTTAATCTGGGTAAATTTGCTGACACGACATTTTGCTGATGTGAGGAGGCGTTGATGGATGATGCTTGATACCGGGATAACTGCATGACTCTGAGTCATCTGTCTTCAGAAGATGTTTTGATATTTTATAGTTACACTAGCCAATCGTGGCCCATCTCAGCTTCTAGCTTCAGCAGGAAACACAGCATGTTTCCAATTTCAGAGTTTATTGAAGGGAAGGGCTCGTTATGGATTAATGACACCAGCGTGTTGGATTTTTTTCCTGTTTCCATATGCTCATCCTCCTCAAGCTAGGCGATGGACAGGCAGCAGATCCAGGTGAGCGACGAAGAGTCTCAAGTTCCACGAGAAGAGAGCCGAAGGAGGAGAAGAAAGAAAGCCATCACCTCGTCCTGCTCCACCTCCATGGATCAGATTGCTGTCGAGTTTGTGCTGCCCACAGCTGCGCGGGGTGGAAGTGGCCCCGACACTCTGCAGCTGGACGTGGCCGGGAACTGGACCGTTGAACAGGTCGGGCTTGTTCACTCCTTTTCTTTTCAGACCTGTGGACCATCAATTGTAGATGTTAAAAATGATCCTTACTGCGCGTCATTTGCAGGTAAAAGCCCAGGTGTGGATGAAGGCAGTGACTTCGAACCTGTGCCCTGAGTTCTACCAGCGCTTCTCTCCTGACCATTGCATCCTGCTCTACCAGAAGAAGGGCAACGTTTGTGAGATCTATGACAAGCACCAGGTCTTCCAGACGCTAGATTGCATTCGCTACTGGAGAGGTGCCACAACCCGCTTCTACCTGCAATCAGAATCTGAGCTGGTCTTTAGCGGTGATGTAAAAATCATGTGTTTGTCTTTTATTTGTTTGTTTGTTTCAAAAGCTCTGAAGAAGGATGTGGGGCGGATTCAGCTGGTGCCCCGTCCACAGCCCTCACAGGAGTCTGTGGAGTACCAGCGCTACCTGAACTACTTGATTGGGTACGACGTGACTGATGTCAGCAACGTCCACGACGACGAGCTGGAGTTCACGCGGAGGAAGCTGCTGACCCCACGACGCATAGAACTGTCAGAACGCGACCCAAAGCTCTACTCCATGGACCCCTGGGTGACCCGCAAGCCTCTGCCTGAGCACCTTCTCTCCAAGGTGTGTGTGTGTTCATAACAGTATAACAGAGTTAGCACTGTTGCCTGTAATTACTGCAGTTCGATATGACTTTTATGTATATGGAAGGTTTGACCAAGCACTCCAAGCCCTGCAGATTTAAATTAATGTCTCTGCAAAAAGATTGTCCTACAATTATAAAGCAGAAAGGTTTTTATTAATGAACAGAAAATATAATTTTAAAAAAATACTGTGGACCCACTGTAAAAAAAACAACAACACAAAAAAACCAAACAAAAAACAAACAAACAAATGAGCAAATGTCTATAGCTTTGAAAAAACAGGAATGTGCCTGTCACATTATTGTTTAGTTTGGTGTAATACACTGATAAAAAAAGCACCTGAAATTTATATAATCAAAGGTTTATTTACTCAAATAATTAAGGAAATGTGATTGGTATAAACCAACTGAGTGCATTTCATTTGACCAGATTCCATTAAATTGAACACTTACATTGTACTTATGTAAGAAAATTACATGGAAAATGAACATGTAATTAAAATGCATTTTGGGCATAATGTTTGAGTGTATGAATGGTCACAGAGGGCCTTTTTGGTAGGAAAAGCTGTAAAACTTTTGAAACTGGACTGGTCCAAAATTTAGGTCCTCATTCACATTTTTCACAGCTGTCCAGTGGGCCGGATTGGAGTTTTTGCTGGACCGATTTGGGCCCCCAGGCCTTATGTTTGACACCATGAGACCTTGAAACAGACAGGCTAGATTATGTGCTTCCATTCCTTTGTTCAGTTTTTCAAAAAAATGGACCAACCTTTGCTACAGCTTCTGCTTCTGTCACAATAATTCATTTTTAAACCTAAAAAAGTGTTAGCTCCGCACTTCATCTGTCTGTCCTCTCTTCTTCTTGAGTTCTAGAGTCGGTGCTTGTGCTGATGACTAACACAGCTATAGTCACACATAAAAGTGTGACTTGGATTAGTTAGCTCACTAAAGAGCCGCTTTCTTCACCAGCCTGAGCTTAAAGAATAGACGGTGATGTTTGTTGCTACAGAAACCACCTCCTCTAGCCTTGGGTACACCTAGTTGCCTCCTAGTTGTATGATTGTAATGACAGATGATTGGATTCTGGGGCATATTACTACCAGTTTGAGATCCCAGGCTCTTCAAAGTTAATTTAAAAACACTGACTGTGGAGTAATTTGCTTGGAGAATGGGACAGAGAGTGCTCACTGAATGAGACCAGTGAGGTTCACTTTTGAATGAGATGAAGAAAATAGTGCACCAAGAAAACTGCAGATCAACAGGCTGAACTTGAACTTTCAACTCTTTGATGAATTTCTCCGTTTAGTATTAATTAGAAATTATGTTCCACTAAATGACTGACCATTTGTCAGCAAGTTGTTGGTCAAATGTTTGAGTAAATGTCTTAATGTGTGTTTATTTAGACTTTCAAGTTGTTCTTTGTGTTCTGCTCCTCCTCTCAGATCAATAATGGCCATATCCTGGCGGTAATCCACATAGGTACAGCCAGCCAGACCATCAAAGTCTCCATCGATGACACACCAACACAGGTAGACGTGCAGTGATGAATTCCACTTACATCTTTACTACTACTTCCCCTGCCTATTTCCTGTACAGTTTCCTTAAAGTTTGCCATCTTGTTCAGGTGTTGGCGAGCTTTTTTACCAAGACAACAAATAAAAGAGCTTTGCTGGGCATCCCCGACAACGTATGTGAGACTGACTTTGTGCTGCGGGTGTGTGGCAGGTAACTGCGCCATCGAGTTGGGCTTGAAAGCCAGCGACGACTTAAATTGAGAGCCAAGTTGAGAGAAACAGAGCAGCATTACTATTTTATTTGTTACATTAGAGAGTAAGCATGCCGCTGTCACACAGGGAGGAGTACCTGTATGGAGAAAAGCCTCTGCAGAACTTTAACTGGATCCGTCAGTGCCTGAAGAATGGTGAGGAAATCCACCTGGTTTTGGAGACGCCTCCTGATCCCGATCTGGATCTGGTCCAAAGGGAAGATTGGGCCCAAGTGGATGACTGTACTGGAGTTGCAGGTAAGCAGTTAAACTAAGCAGTTCAATCATTTCCTTTCCACACAGCCAGCCTTGTAACCTAATCTTTTGATTTTTCCCTCTCAGGCACCCATGAGCAGCTGACCATTGATGAGAAGGACCATGAACGGGTGTTCACCATCTCCATGTGGGACTGTAACAGGAAGTTCAGAGTGAAGGTGCTAGGTATTGACATCCCATCCCTCCCGAAAGTCCCGGAGCTTATTGTCTACATCGAGGCCAGCATCTTTCACGGGCAGCAGCTTTTAGCTCAGGTAATCGAGATAAAAACTGCAGTTTTTCAAACGGCAATTTAAGCCCAGCCCTAAAACCAAGTCAATCCCTCTGCAGTCTCTATAGATTATTTTACACTTTGTTTACCCTTTATTTTATCCTTAAATTGCATTAATGCTTAAACTTAGGCCACTAGCTTTCTGCTGGTCTTCATCAAAGCTAAACCAAGTCACTTAATTTAACCGTTTGATCATTTTGCTGTAGCATTGGGAGCATTTTTATTGCATTTATCTGACAAATACTATTGTGATGTTAACTTCCCTAACTGACTGTGATCCATTTTGGTGAATTAAATTCTAGTATGTCTATGTAGAGTCTCAGGCATCCAGGTCATGTCTTGACTTACCCGAAGTGGCGGCGGCAGTTGGCCACTGCTTCCTGAGCCTGCTTCTTCTGGAGGTTTCTTCCTGTTAAAAGGGAGTTTTTCCTTCCCACTGTCGCCAAGTGCTTTCTCATAGGGGGTCACCTGTTTATTCTAGGGTCTCTAACTTACAATATTAGGCACCTTAAGGCGACTGTTGTAATTTGGAACCATATAAAAAAAAATTAAATTGAATTGAAAGCAACTGCACGTAGTTTTTTTTTTTTTTAGGTTCGTGAACCTTTATGATTCTAAAATTGTAATAGTTTATGTGTATGGTCCTTCCAATAATTAGCATGTAAACAGAGGTTAAAATGAGATTAGCCAGGTA
Organism: Tylochromis polylepis; assembly: GCA_015107715.1. NCBI lineage: Eukaryota > Metazoa > Chordata > Actinopteri > Cichliformes > Cichlidae > Tylochromis > Tylochromis polylepis. The sequence continues at coordinate 13,981 of VVHJ01033427.1, read as the reverse complement.
GGGTAAACCTAAGATTGGGTGTGTCGGTGCAGTATCACTACTGGTAGCATGAGCATTGCTAACATTTGAAAATAGTCACTTCCTCTGTCCTGTCTTACATCTTTCCCTATTTCTCAGTGTCACACTTTAATGTTTTTTTTTTCTCACCCAGAGAAAAAATACAGCAACTGCATATTTAGCTAGCAGACAATTTGTGTCACAAACTGCATAAAAAAGTTTTGTGTTTGGTGATATCTTATGAGCTTTTTGAAAAGTTGCATTTGAAATTATCTGCCACTTAAAAAAAACCAAAACGTTACACCACTTATGCACACAACTTTTTTTGCATTAGCTAGTTGCAATACAGCTGTACCGGTACCACAAGAAGGAAAGCAAAAACCAGATGTGTTGGAGGTGTAGGCGGTCTATGGAATGTCATTATTTTATTACTGATTTTATTAATTTTATTGCTAATTTTCTTCATGCCATGAGCTGGATGCAACACATGAAAAATAAACTCACTGAACAGTATTTTGTATTAATCTGGCATTCAGATTTAATTGCTCATTAACTGAAAGTACCAGCATGTTTTTCTGGATCGTTTTGGCCTACTTTAACTCCTGCAAGTAACTATCTCTGTACAGCCCTTAGTTTGTGGATGCACTTACTAACCAAGCTTGCTTGCATTATTTTATAAGTCAACCCTCTTGTTCAAGCATAGTCACTTCTGGCTCCGGAAATCTAGATACCAGCACATAGATACAAGCATCATACATCTTTAGTGACTTTCAAAAACAAGAATTAGATGCACAAGTTTGACATTATTTTTGATTTTCTCTAACACAGGGTCAAAAGTATACATACACCCCCACAACAAGCTCCTGACATAATTCTGGCTGGATATTTGACCACTCTTCTTGGCAGAGTTGATAGACTTCATTTACATTGGTTAGTTTCTTGGCTTTTAAGTATGGTCCACAAATTTTCAATAGGATTGAGGTTGGGGTTTTGAGAAAGCCATTCCAGAAAATGTTAGCCTGCTTTATCTATTATAAAACCAGACCTAATATGTGTTTGTGTTTGCTGTCCTGCTGGAACATACAATTGTGTCTAAGTTTCAACCATGTAGCTGTTGAGGTAAAGTTGAAGAATTTGGAGGTAGACCTCCTCCTTCATTATTCCATCCATTTTGTACAATGAACCAGTTCCATTGGAAGCAAAACAGCCACACAGCATGACGCTACCACCACCATGCTTGACAGTTGGTGTAGTGTTTTTAGGTTTGAAAGCTTCACCTGTACTCCTTCAAATATAACTCCTGTCACTGTGGCCAAATAGTTCAATCTTTGTGTCATCTGACCTTAAAACCTTTCTCCATTCGGCATTTGGTTTGTCCCTGAGAGCAACTACAAATTTCAGCTGAGCTTGAAGGTGTCAGTTTTGGAGCAGGGCCTTCTTTCTTGGCAAAGCCAAGCCTTTCAGTCCATGGAAGTGGAAAACTCACTTAACTGTGGACAGTGACGCTGGTGTTCCAGCAGTTTCCAGTTCATGGCAAGCTTGAGCCTTGGTGGTTTCTGGGTTGTTTTTGAACATCCAAACCAGTTTCCTACCATCTAAAGGTGACTGTTTGGGTCTTCTTCTTGACCTTGGTAAAATGGTAACACATCCAAATAACATGCACTTACATATACTTGTTTAAACTGCTGATCCTGGAATCTGCAGGTAGAAATAACCCATTATGCTTTCCGAACAGCTTTGAAAAAGCTCTGACCTCAACCTCTTCAAAATTTATGGACTATGCTTAAAAGCTGGGTCTGTGCCAGGAAACCAACCAATTTAAATGAACTCTACCAATTCTGCCAAGAAGAGTAGTCAAATATCCAGCAAGAATTATGCCAGAAGCATGTTGTTGGCCACCAAAAGCATCTGGTTCAGGTGCAACTGGGAGGTGCATGTATATTTTAGACCCTTCATGTATACTTGTGGATTAAAGAAAATCTAAAGTAATTTCAAACTTGTGCACCCACTTCTTTTTGTTTTTTTTGAAAGTCACTAAAGATGTACACCAACTTAGAAAAAGAACAGTTCAAAGAAATCATTGAAAGCTCTAAATTACCCTCACATTCATGCCCATGATGACTTCTGCCCACAACTGTATAAGGAAAATGAAAATACATGAAATAGATAGGTTTGAAAAAGTCTGGGAAACGGTGAGAAAAGCAGTGTTTAACCATGATTTTATTTTTTACTTTTTTAAGGAGAGAACCACCTCCAAAACTTTCAGTGAAGAAGTGCTGTGGAACTGCTGGCTGGAGTTTAACATTAAGATCAAGGATCTGCCCAAGGGGGCACGCCTTAACCTCCAGGTAACCTCAGAAATTTCTTTCTGGTGGCATAATCATTCTCTGTTTCTTGGTAAAATAAATGATCATTAAGTTATAACTATTGTACTTTTGTTACATAATGGTTCACTGAGCTCTACGTTTCTCACCCAGGTGATCTGTGGGAAGCAACCCCAGATCCCAAATTCCAAAGGAGGTTCCTACCAAGAGAATGCAGCAGGAAGCAGCAGTCTTGATGGTAAAGTCCTCTCCCTTTCTGTTCCTTGATATGTTGAACATCTACAGAGCAAGCCTTTATTCAGTCTATTCACCCGGCTTTCAGGAAAGACCAAGAGTCGTCTCCTGTACTACGTGAACCTGCTCCTGATTGATCACCGCTCCTTGCTCCGCCAGGGCGAGTTTATCCTCCACATGTGGAAAATGCCAGAAAAGAGCGAGGAAAGCAGCAGTAGCATCAACGCAGACAAGCTCACCTCAGCCACGAACCCGGACAAGGCCTCTTCCATGGCCATCGCCATTTTGCTGGACAAATACTGCTACCCCGTGGTGCTACCCAAGAGCCGGGATGTGGGCCGGGACTGGGGTGTTGGGGGTGAAGATGCAGAAGGAGGGGAACGAGGTCAGAGAGAGATGCCAAACCACTTGAAAAAACAGTTTGAGGCCATTGTAGGTACCGATCCCCTACATCCCCTCAGCCCTGAGGACAAAGAGCTGCTGTGGCACTTTAGACATGAGTGTATGCGTGTCCCCAGGTACTGATTTATTTATTTATTTGTCCTTTCAAATTAAATGGACAATAAAGTTATTGTTTTGACTCAAAGTGCTGAAAATGTCATTTACTAATGTAAGTTACTAATCTCTTGCCCTTAGAGCCTACCCAAAGCTGCTGGGCTCAGTCAGATGGGGGAAACAGGAAGATGTTTTGGCGACGCACCGACTGCTGGAGCGCAGCAGCGCATGGGACACCAGGTACAAGAGTGTTTCACACTGCCACTATACTGTGTGTAGGATCGATGCCATATCACCTTTCACCATAATATTCCTTTGCAGCGGTCTGGATGTTGGCCTGGCCATGCAGCTGCTTGACTGTCACTACTCAGATGCACAGGTTCGCTCAATGGCTGTCAGGAAGCTGGAGACACTAGAGGATGATGATGTGCTCCGATATCTTCTCCAGCTTGTACAGGTATACCCTTTCTTTTCTGTTTTTTTTTTTTTTTAATATAAATAATATTTGGTTGATTTGAATAAGAACCACTTCAGTTATAGAACTTTTAGCCATATGACTCTTTTCTAGGACCTTCCTACCTTTCTGTATGTGTGCATTCAGAGCTAAAGATAGGAGGGAGGGAGTAAGGTCTCAGCACAGAAGAATCTTTGCCATGAAACATTACAGCACTTCTGAAGCCAAAAATGGGGTCCAACGTGGCACTAGTGAGGTGTACCTAATAAAGTGGCACCCTATGTCAGAGTCCCCAATCGGAATTGAAGAAGGCTGTAAGAGTGTCAGCTGAGTCATCGACTGATGTGGGCTGGCATTAAAATCAGCTGTTATCTGCCACTAACATTTGCATACCTAACATGTACTCGCTGTGCTTGCAGAGTATTTGTCTTTTTCTCCGTCTACAATCAGGAAGCAAACGGTACATTTTGTATCCTGCGGTATTCTTTTGGCAGCTGAAGCCATGCTTGCACACAAAATTATTAATCTAATGCATTTTTAAAAATGTAAATCTCCCAAAAGGTAGCTAAATGTTAAAGTTGATCTTTTACAGTTTCTGCATTGATGTGTCGGTAATGTCAGACTGCTTGCACTTTAAAGCTGGACATTTGTTTCCTCTCTCAGATTCAGGTGATCTCTGGTATCTATGCGTCAAATGTAGCAGCACCATGTGACGCTGGTTAGCGCAGACATGCTACACTTTAATCCTACGCTGGTGATTTGTCTGGTTAACAAGAACACACACTGCCTGCTTTACATTGCTGCTGCCAAGTTTTGTGTTGTTGTGAGTTTACGATGCGGTGCTGATGAGCACACACTCTGCTGCTGTTACAGCTGTTATTATTGATTTCAGATGTGTAACCGCTCACATTTGACTGGGCGGATAAATATTAGCTCGAGATGACCAAGCCTCTTTTGCATTTATACTCCCGCTCTGTCTAATTCACTCTTTTATGTTGCGAGTTTAGCTGACTCTGCGGTCAGCTTTGCATGAGTGATACTGTATCAGTCGTCAGCCGTGGCCAACAAAAGGGCCTTTTAGGAGAAAGACATCTTCCTTCATGCACTGTTATGACATCTCAGTGACATCTCTCTCTTTTTCATCAACATTTAAATTACAGTTATGTTGGAGCACAGTTACTTCATTGCACTTGCTTTACTGCCAGTCCATGCTGCGTCCCAACACACTGTAGCCTCTGTTAAAAGGCAGTTCTTCTGGTATAAATGTATACACACAGCCTGCGAACTTCACCTGCCAGATAATGTTGTTAGAAAACCAGCCAGCACGTACTTTGGAGTAAGAAGAATGTTTCATTTTCCTTTTTGTGCATTACACAACACTAGAGGTCACACAGGCTTGTTGTAGAGCACACATTGTGCTGTCATCAGAAATAATGTTAGTTGCTTTGTTTATGTGTTTGTGTGTCCTGCAGGCAGTTAAGTTTGAGCCCTACCATGACAGCGCTCTAGTCAGGTTCCTGCTGAAGAGAGCTCTGAGGGTAAGCAGACATGCGTCTGTCTGTGTTATGTCATCTGAGCTGTGTGTGTGTGTGTGTGTGTTCCACTAGCACCATAACTGCAGTCTAAAAATGTCAAGTTAAACAACTCTTTTGTTTTTCTTTCGCAGAGTAAGCGTATTGGTCATTTTCTCTTCTGGTTCCTGCGGAGTGAGATCGCTCAGTCCAAGCACTACCAGCAGAGGTACGCTGTCCTCCTGGAGGCCTACCTCAGAGGCTGTGGTGAAAATATGCTGCAGGACTTTCGGAAGCAGGTGACATGCCCTATTTATAGATGTTTCGACAATTGTATAATACTGTGAAAATGTGATGCACATGGTCTGAAGGGCAGGCTGTGAAGAAGCCATTCTTAAAGATGGGAAATGTGCAGAAAAAGCTGAGGTGTACTGAAAATTAGTGGCAACCACTGTTAATTTTGACAGCAAATTTGAATTTAGTTTTAGTCATAATTATAGTAGACTTAACACGGTTTTCAGAGCTTCTTATTTTCCTTGATATCAAATATGAAATGTGTCTATATGTCTGCTCTTCTCTTCCTCCCAAGCCTTGACATTTTGTCACGTTTTCATGAGACACAGTGTGAGCTGGGTGTACTGATCCCAGGGGCAGATCAGATGTGCGTGTCTAACGTTACTGTACATGGAGATTACTTCTTACTGGATCACTTCCAAACTCGTCCCGCCTCTCTACACAACTTAGTTGGCTCTAATTGGATCTCTTCTCTCCAGAACATTTTCATCTCATTTTTATTCGCTGATGAAAGCATCAACGCATTTCATCCTAGGACAGACCTCAAGAATGGAACAAAAATCAGCCGACATCCAAAGAAGAGCTTTCCTGAAGACTTCTTGATAAAATGACAAGAAAGCTGCCTAAAAGAGTTCAGGCTGTGTTGAAGAATAAAGGCGGTCACAACAGATATTAACTTTCAAGCTCATTATAACTAGAATTGTACAATTGTTCTGTATTTTAGTCATTTGTTGCACCTATTTTCCATTTTCCTAGCAACATATAAAGAAATGAGGAGTGGCTCAAGGGTTTTGTACAGTATTGTATATGTGGATAAAGCTAAAACATTTAAGAGATGGTAACTGAGCCTCTCTGATTTTAACAAACTTCTGATTACATGATTGATCACTTAACCTAAAATCTGGCAATACTTTGAACTATGTGAATGTCTACCAGTCAGCACTACAAAGGGCTTTGGTGATTGAGGTGACCAGGGACTACGTGATCAGAGGGTTGGGCTTGAACACATCTTTGACAGAAAGTCCTGATGCTTGCAGGTGGATATGACAGAGGCTCTGCAGAAAGTCACCCGTGAGATCAAGACCATGTCTGCAGACAAGTATGACGTTACACCACAAGGTGAGCAGAAAATGAACAGAAGCACTGGTGTGAAACTACATCATATAGCATGAACGTGCATTATTTATTTATTTTTTAAAGTAATTTTGTGGTACTTTTAGTCATATTTAACTTGTATTACTAATTGGATTTCTCTAAATTTGCTGTTTCAACCGTGGCCAAAGTGAATTCAGTCACAGCATTGGCTATTTTTGGAGAGAAATACCAACTCATCTTGTTATCTTTTTATCTTTAAACTCCTTCATGGATGCCCCTGTCGCCTCACAGTAAGAGAGCTTGTAGTTCAAACCTGCTGGCCTTTCTGTGTGGAGTTAGCATGTGCTTCCAGCACTCTGCCCCCCCCCCAAGTCCAAAGACATGCCCGTTAGGTTTACTGGTGACTCTAAATTGCATTTAGGCGTGAATAGTTGTCTCTCTGCGTTAGCCCTGCAACATGTGCACCAGGGGTACCAGGATGTAAGCTCAGTTCTTGCCTTATGACAGCCGGAATAGGCTCCAGTGCCCTTGCAACCCTGAAGTGGATAAGTGGAAGAGGATGGATGGGTTTTAATTTTAAATAAAAAGCCTCCAAGGCCTTGGCCCTGCTTATACAGTGAAACTGCTGAATTCTTATTCCTGCATTTTCTTCCACACTGGTTTTAAATTAAGATGATGGCACACTTTTGAGGTTTGCTGGCCAAACTTTTGCTTTAAATGTCTACGGTTACCTTTCTTTGCTAAATGTTCTCCACTAGTTTATTCTTGGTTGTCCTTTCTACGGTTCACACCAGCATGTCTGTTTGTGTAAAGCATGTCTGTTATATGAATATATGGTTGTATGCATCTACTGTATGGTAAGATGTGGATTTTTTTTGATGTGTCGATATTACTCTAACTATTCTGAAACTTATAATTTGCACTAAGATTTGTGTAAAGAAATCAAAGTGTGTGTTTTTCAGTGGTGTTTCAGTTACGTCAGAAGCTGGAGAATCTGCAGTCCTCTGGTCTGCCGGAGAGCTTCAGGGTTCCTTATGATCCAGGACTAAGGGCTGGAGCCCTGCTGGTGAGGAGCAAACACACCAACACAGCCCTGCAATAAACACTGAAATAAAAACAATCTTCAGCTCTCATGAGTGCTTATTTCTGGCTGGAGACATCTGAATCTTATCTATAAATCACTGAATTTACTGATGAAAACAATTTATCTTTATGTAGATTGAGCAGTGCAAAGTGATGGCATCTAAGAAGAAGCCACTGTGGCTGCAGTTCAAACGGGCCGACTCCACCACTCTGTCCAAAGACCCCATCGGCATCATCTTCAAAGACGGTGATGATCTCAGACAGGATATGCTCATCCTGCAGGTGTGTAGCAGCTCAGCCTTAGACAGGACTGAGCAAGTTATGGGAGGAAAAATTCTGTAGCACTACCACTGTCTTCTTTTCAGATTCTGCTGATCATGGAGTCGATCTGGGAGACTGAATCGCTGGATCTCTGTCTTTTACCGTACGGGTGCATCTCCACTGGAAATAAGATAGGTCAGTTATTCCCAGCAGAGATGCAGAAAACATATTAGATCCTGTGTCCCTCATTTATAACAACCAAGGTTGATCATGTGAGCCTGACAAATTCAGAAAAAATTGCCTGTCATTGCTGTCTTTATTGCATCACTGTAGGCATGATTGAGATTGTTAAGGACGCCACCACCATCGCCAACATCCAGCAGAGTGTTGTGGGAAGCACTGGGGCATTTAAAGACGAAATTCTCTACCAGTGGCTCCGGGACAAGTGTGTCAGCGAGGACAAGGTACATACTGTATCACTAACAGCTTATGCTGGTTTTACGCTTGAGTAGGGGTAAAACGAAGGCAGTCCGCAGGCAGTCGTGGACAGCCCGTCTACCTGCAAAGAGTGTTTGTTGTCAGATGGGGTCAGTGTCAGAAATATGTGGTACAACCGGTCTGTGGGCTGCTCTTGTTTGTCATGTGGTTGATCAGCTGCGGTGAAGAGCGAAGTCCTAACACGCAAAGAGCTGAAGCGAAACAGAGTGCTAAACAATGAGAAGTGTACACTGCTGTCGCTGTCTGTGCCTTTCGTGCTGTATTTTCCATCTTTGATTTTTCATGCTGCTCCCGTTCCTGGTGAACTGTCAGCAGTCATCTGACGCTCAGTGACATGCAGTTGGGAATTTTTTTTTTTTTTTTTACAATTTATTGCTTAAAAAAATCACACTGATGATGTACAAGCCTCAAATTAAAAAAACTTATGTTTCAAGCATGATACACTTGGCATTACAAGTATATCATTATTTCTGTCATTTAGTTTTTTTTATCCATTACTTAATTATATTGGGGTAGTGTAATAGCCATGGGGGAGGACTTTGTCAGCATGAAAAGCTGTAAAACTACAAGTAAAAATCCAAATTTTATGCCCTATTTCCATTTTCTAAAGCAGCCCAGCTGGCCGGACTAGAGTCTTTGTCAGGCCGGTTCTGGTCCCTGTCCCTCATATTTGATACCCTCGCTCTAATTCATCAGTATACTTGATTACACATCGCTGATCAGCAAAGCTTTATTTACAAACATTGCATGCAATGCATGCATTAAGTAACTGTGTTGATAAGTCCAGCTTTGCAGTCTTTATTATAACAGAGGAAATGACACTTTGAAGAGAGGAAGAAAGAGGAAGGAAGCAACCGTCAGAGTTTTTCCTGTCACCACGGCACCCACGTGCACTACTTTTAGCACAGACACCTGCACTCCCACAGTCTGCACTTTTTCCTCTTTGTGGTTTTTTTTAAAACCAAGTTATGTTTCCAGTAACTACAAGGTCAAAGTTTCTTAAAGGGGACCTGTTATGTTATTTCTGTCACTTCTGACACTAACAGTATTACAATAATGGATTTTCATATTAAACATGGCCAGAGTTTCAAATAATGGGGCCAATATAACGTAAGTACAAGTATTTCCAATGAAATCTAAACTAATCTAATCTAGCTCAGTTAGCATTGACTCTGCTTCTTTAGGTTTCTTGGGGACTTTTGTTTATCAGCGGTGACTCACACACATACCATCAATTTAATCTGCCACCATATAATTATGGCTGTTCTCTTTCCAAGTATGCTCACTTGGATGTGTTTTCTTTTAATAGTGCAGTGCCTGTTTGGTGAGAGTGTAACTGAGGTTATTTGTTAAAGCTACAATTTACAGATGTGTGCAAAATGCATCACATGCAGGCAGTCATAAAGCTACACTTTTGAAACAAGGACTGATGCAAAGATACACTCGCTGTGTGTACGTGTGTGTTTGTGTGATTGTGCCTCTGCATGTTCCCAAAGGGCAGATTCTGTGTTGGAGCTTTCATAACAGCTGCTCATGCAAACTGGAGACTGTGAGACTCAAGTCATTTGTTCAAAAAAACGGAAGATGAAAATTAATACATTTTACCCAAAATATACAAAATATAGTGCCTAATAGTCCATCTATCTTTAAGACACTTTTAGACTGTAAGAGTGATGAAGTTTATGTAACTTTTCATTTTTTCCGCACCCCTTTCAAAGACCTCTTTGAGATTTAAGACTTGGTTTGAATGGTTAAGCTAAAGTTAGGCTTAGGTTAGTGTAAGGGCTTTAGCTATTGCATTAGTCATGATGGTTAAACTTGGGTCTTCATGAGGAGCTGAATGTCCTTGTGCATGTTTTTAATAGCTGCAGTATTAGTCTGAAGCTCACTAATCAAAGCTGGATGGATTACAGCCCGGATGTTGTCGTACATGAGTACATGATTGCATGGAAAAGGAGCTAAAAACTCTGTTGTCTGTGTTGTAGTTCCAGCAGGCTGTGGAGAGGTTCCTGTACTCCTGTGGTGGATACTGTGTGGCTACATACGTCCTGGGTATTGGGGATCGCCATAATGACAACATCATGATCACTGAATCTGGTAATCTTACATCTGTGTTTTCACATCACTGGCAGACAAACTCACATGACTATATTTAAAATATAGATTAAATCATGCAGTTTGTAATATTTGCAAAAACTGGCTATTTCTTTTTTTTTTTCTTTTTCTTTTTTAGAAAAAACTAAATTCAAGTGGGTAAATGGCACCACACTAACTCCTTTGTGTTTCTACAGGGAATCTCTTCCACATTGACTTTGGGCACATCCTGGGGAATTACAAGAGTTTCATGGGAATCAGTAAGGAATGGGTTCCCTTTGTGCTCACACCAGACTTCCTGTATGTTATGGGAACTTCGGGGAAGAAAAGTAGCCCCCACTTCCAGAAGTTCCAGGTGCTTTTTTTCATGTCAATACAATATAGATGCAAGAACACACATGTCCCATTCTTAAATTCATGCAGATTCATGCAGACACCAGTCAGTCATATTTTTCTATATCAACATCCTCTGTGTTTCAGGACGTGTGCGTGAAGGCTTACCTCGCCCTTCGGCATCACACCAACCTGCTCATCATTCTTTTCTCCATGATGCTGATGACTGGTACAATCTCCTCCTGATAGCACAACATCCAGTTATTAAAATAATAATAATACTAATGTCGTTTTCACAGGTAACATCCAGTTGTACCCAGTTTGAGTATGATTGGCTCACCGGTGACAAGTAGTTTTTAACTGATTTTCAATTTTTTTAGATATTGATACCAAAGTGAAGTGAAACTAACACATGCTCATGCTATGACTTAAAAAAAAAAAAAAGACACTTATTTTTGGTCCATTAACAGGGATGCCTCAGCTGACTAGTAAGGAGGACATCGAGTACATCCGCGAGGCCCTGACTGTTGGCCGCAGTGAGGATGAGGCACAGCGCCACCTGCTGGACCAGATAGAGATCTGCAGGGAGAAAGGCTGGATGGTTCAGATTAACTGGTTTGTTCATCTGGTCCTGGGAATCAAGCAGGGTGTGGAGAAACGGTCCACTTAGGACTTGTTAAGACGTATTCCATGAAAAAAAAGTCACTGACTGAAGTGTCTCAAAATCTGACGACAGTCTAGAAGGATTTAAAATGTTTGCACAAAATTTATTTTTGAAAGTGGTGTTAGAGACTGGTCCATTAGACCATTAGACAGCCACTGGTCACGAGGGAAAAACATGTTCTCAACAAGTGTTTGCGAGTGGTTTAAAGAGAGATCCGGTTCTGCAACAAAAACCTCTTTCTGTTTGCTTTAGTCAATAACAGATTGCCATGGTCGGCAGTAGTTTGCATGGAAGATGCTAACTTGTCTGCAAACCCTTGAAAACTACTCTCCCAGCTGTAGTGAAATTGTTAAAAGTGCAACACAAACCAGAAACGAAACACATTCGCCTTCAAAGTAAAAGTTGGGCCTTTTGAAATGTGTTGGTTCCAGTGGTAAGGCAGAACTTTCACTTTGAAGGTGAAGCTTCTCTGTTTCCTGTTTGCGGTGCACTTTTTAAAATCAAGGCTGCTTGAAAACAAATTGCTGTCTTCCATGCAAGCTACGGGAAACTAATAGTGACCAAAGCAATCACAAGGAAGATTTTTGGTGCAGTGCCGATGTCACCTGGCAACTGTCCCCAACCTCCAGGAACCACTTGCCAAGCAGTTGCCAAATACACAGTTTTGCCTAGCAACTAGAGGTTGCCAGGGAAGATGGGCTGATTGGTCTCTAAGCCCGTGTGACTGAGCTTAGACCATCTGAAATTAGATATTTCGCTAAATGATGGGACGTGACTGACTACAAAACATCACTAAACTGAGACTTAAACTTAAATTTGATCTGCTGATCCATTTCTGCAAGCTTTGTGCTAAAGGTTATATGCTATGATTCAGACCAAGGGGAGAAAATAAACCAAATACAGGGCTGACTGTCTTCACTGCACAATGGACCATGTCAAACATCAAATTTGTCATTTGTAGATGCAAAATAGGAGTGACCTAAGTCTTAAAACACTGAATCTGTCTGCTTTAGTGACACCACTAAATGCAGTAGTTAAAAAGAAAAGCTTTTCAAACAGAAGCAAACGGTAAAGAATCGGATCTTTGCAATGTTTACGTTCATCCATAAAAATTTTTAAAAATGTGGTCAGAGTATTTTAGCTAAAGTAGTGTTTCAATGTTCTTTAAATGCCAAGACTAATTTCTGGTAATTAAATGTTTAATATATATATATTTGACTAGTACGCAAGAATTTATAGAAATAATTTGCAAATAGTTTGCAGAGATTGCAAATAATATAACACACCCAACTTTGTTCTTGATGAGAGACTTCTTATGGAAGTGATTTTTATTTGCACTGCCCGTTAAGGAAAAATTGTTCAATGTCTTTAAAACTGGAATTTCCTACTGAAAATCTACCTACTGTAACAGACATTTAAGAGCTGTATGTGTGCGACATCATAGAGCTACGCTGGCCTGTCGGGGACGTTTGTCACGTGCTGGTAGGTGAAGTATTAACTTAACACAGAAGTAATTTTTTTTTTCTGACTGTGTAATGATTTAAATACATGTTTCAGTATGTTTTATGGCTGTTCGCTATGTCTTAAAGTTTAAAATAACAGCCATGTACAGAGATAAGTTGCAACTTACTGTATGAATATGTACTTTTGTCTTTCCACCGTTTATCCGAAATAAACAGGAAGGGGGGTTGTTTTGTCTTTCCATATCTGTAGTATCCATGTTGGAGATAACAGTTAAAAGAAAAAGCAGCAGTAGTTTTACAATCAGTGTTTTTTAAAAGTTTGTATTAAAAAATTATTGGAAAGATGGAAAACTTTTACCTTTTTTTTTTTTTGGCAAAGAGAATATTTTGTAATCAAGCCTTTTTGTGCCTGTAAATGCTTGTAGATGTTGATTCTGGACAATAAAAGGACTGAAATATGTTTGTGCTGTTCAGTTTAAGTCATGTCCTTTCACATATCAGCTTGTTACTATCATTTACAGTATCAACCTGTTTTTTTCAAGCTTTATATTACTTCGACTGCATGTTAATGTAAATACCTAATTGGGCAGTCACATGGCAGCAACTTAAGTGCATGTAGTCACTTAAGCATACTGAAGACAGCCTGCGGAAGTTCAAACTGAGCATCAGAATGCAGAAGAATGGTTGTTGGTCTGGTCTGAGTATTTCAGAAACTGCTTCAGTTGGCAACAATGACAAGACTGCTTTGAGCTGTTAGAAAGGCAACAGTAACACTCACTACAATCCTCCCTTAGTTATGCTGCAATAGACGTAGGCTGCCGGGGGATTCCCATGATGCATTGAGTTTTTCTTTTCCAGTCACCTTTCTCACTCACTATGTGTTCATAGACCTCTCTGCATTGAATCATATCTGTTATTAATCTCTGTCTCTCTTCCACAGCATGTCTTTATCCTGTCTTCCTTCTCTCACCCCAACCGGTCGCAGCAGATGGCCGCCCCTCCCTGAGCCTGGTTCTGCCGGAGGTTTCTTCCTGTTAAAAGGGAGTTTTTCCTTCCCACTGTCGCCAAAGTGCTTGCTCATAGGGGGTCATATGATTGTTGGGTTTTCTCTGTATCTATTATTGTACGATCTACTGTACAAATATTAAGCGCCTCGAGGTGACTATTGTTGTGATTTGGCG
>VVHJ01033425.1:22334-41817 GCA_015107715.1 Tylochromis polylepis | reverse complement strand
TGTGCTGGCGTATGTGTGGATGAACACACACACACACACACACACACACACACACACACACACACACACACACACACACACACACACACACACACACACACACACACACACAGACGTGGTTAAGAGATGCTTGTGTAAGATTGTCACGTTTTGTATTTGCATATTCATGAATGTACATCAATAAAACGGACGAGCGCGGGGAAGGAAGTCAAAGTTGGTCGGGAGTTTACGTGAAGGCATCGTTCCTTAAAACTGGACTAACTTCCCTCGCGAGTTCGCACAAAATGGAGCGCGTTTCCTGGTCTTGTTTTTGTGGTGCAGTTGGTGGGTTTGTGTTCCAGCAGGGGTTTGTGCCTAATAAACCCAACACTATTTATTTTCATTCATTTCATTTTTTAATTTTATTTTTATTCTATTCACTTATTCCACTGGAACATTTTAAAAGGTTATGTTTATTTTTCTGCAACTCTCCTTGCACATTATTTTCTTATTGTATGTAGTGCTGTGCAAAAATTTTGAGTCACGTTAATTTCTTTACATTTTGTTTCCAGGGAGCCAGACTTTATTTAATTTTTATATTTTGTTTCTTTTGGGGTTTTTTTTTTATTGGTATTGAGCAATAGGCCTTCAGGTTTTCTGCAAGTGTCTCTTCTTTGGACAGTGGCGGTCTTTTTTTTTTCCAGTTATTTTTTTAGTACAGTCCTTTTACCTGACCAACTTCACTTAAACCACTAAAGCAAAGAATAGTTCAGGTATTAAAAAGACACCTAACTCAAGAACCACTGCTATCTACACATAACAGACAACTTGGCAAAAAAATGATTTAAAATTATATCTTTAGGCATTTTGTTACTAGTAATCTAGAAAAACTAGTAAACAATATCAAAAAAAGAACCATGCTATGATAGAATAAAAATAAATGAAAACATAAATAACAAAAGAATGCCAGGAGGCCTGACTGAACAAAAACGTTTTTAACTATTTTTTTCCTCCATAGAAGAGCTTTAAATGTCCCGCAAGAAGCCTCGAGAACATCCTAAAGACTAAAAGAATTACAAGAAAGCTTCTCTGAGTTCTGTCTGTCTGTCAAGTTCAGCACAAACCTTTTGTATTCTATATTTCCGTTTATGTTTGTGTGTTTCAATAAATCATTATGCCTATTTTTGCATTTTCCTAACAAAATATAAAGAAAAAATGGATTCAAGACTTTTTCATATTACTGTATAATGGGTCTTTGTGTTATGTGTCTGGCTGTTCACTACTTAAAATAAAAAATGTAATAATAATAATAATAGTTAGCAGATGTAACATAGAAAGCTAGAAGCAGCCTTGACTCTCACCCTGCTGACACAATTTCTTTAATTAAGTTACCACATTTTCAACATTCACTTTTATGTAATTGTAGCACAGTTTGTCACAATTCATCTTAGCTTATTAGGGAATGACATTGACACATTCTCACAGTTATCCAGGACTAAGGTCTCGGTGGGTCTTCTGATTATGAGCTGTGTAAGTTTGCTGTTGCAGAGAGGAGATTTAGCACAGGACACACAACATTTTAAAAAGTAGTATGATTACTGTTCTGAGAGAATCAAAAACAAATATTCTATCTATAACAGCAAATTTTCTGTGCTCAAAGACTCAGATCCTCGCATACTCACACAAATCCACACATATGTTTGAGCTTTCTCGGTGTAGTAATAAACCATCGCTGAGATCAGCGCTGCTATTGCATCAGTTTCTGCGTTGACAGATTTCATTCACGATTTCATGGAGCGCCACAAATCATCCACTCCGCTAATTTCATTAAACTAAATGTGTATCCTGTGTTTCCCACACCAGACCAGCACAAGTCTAAATTAGAATAAATAACCTTCTTATGATCAGAGGACTCGTTAAGCTTAATTGAGTTGGGGTTAATAAACCCAGTCATCTTTGCGTTGCTTCTTAGTTGATCTATTTGTTATCATTATGGTGATGAAATGTGACAACCATAAAGCAGCGTTAGAGAAATAAAAAGCATATTTTTTTTCCTCTCTAAGCATAGGTGGGCATCGTAAACAACAGCTGTATGTATTTATGGCACACTTAGCCCTCAAAATGATTTTTTACAACACAGCCTTCTGTTGATTTTTTTTTTTTTTTTTAGATTATTTTCACAGATTTGTAAACTGTTCACACATGACATGAGAGAAAATGCCAGTTATAGTGTTTGCTTGTAAAAGGGAAAGTTGTGGCTATTCAAAAATAAAAAATAAAAAAAAATCACTGATTTTCTTTTTTTTTCTTTTTTTCCTCCAAGAATTACATGATCCCACTGAGGCAAGTCTTGAGTCCACAGGACATGGAGGCTATCTTTGTAAACCTGGAGGTGAGTAACCACTCTAGAAGACAACATAATGCCAGTGCGGCACAGCTGGATGCGTTTCACACCAAGCGAATAACTCAATATGTGTATGGATGGCTGAAAGAATGATGGGATCTATTGTTTATATTTACTGTATATTAAGGGTGCAAAGCTGTGAAAATTTATGCTTTGCTTTGGGCTGAGTGTGTTGTCATTGCTCAGTGTTTTCATCACGGCCAGAGTTGAAAACATTCAACATTCCTGCCGAGAAAATATGCCTCTTTGGTGTAAAATACCACCACGCACTCTGGACCACATGTAGTACAGAGTTGCGTTACATTACGTTAATGAGTCATGCTGTTTTGCTGACCTGTAACAAACAAAGCAGCTGTAGTTTATTTGAGTCACTCCCATAATGAGTATTTATAGTTCATTTTGGCCCTGAACTGTAAATACTCATTGTGTTTGTTTTAATGTGTGTCAAAGTATTCCCGATCAAATTCTCTATGAGCAGTGACTAACATTTACTAGAAATTAAATTGCCCAGCTTCTCCCAGGTTCATGCATTATGTCTGAGAGCTGCAGACTGCTTATGGAGATTTGAAAGTAGCGATAAAGTAGCAGGGATTTTGACTTGCTTGTTCACGAGAAATGTGGAATAATCTTACGTTATAAAATATATAAAAAAATATATTTTATATATGCTATAAATGTTTAGCCCTCCATTGTTAAAAAAAAAAAAAAGTCTATACTGCTGATCTCCTCTGTTCTCTTTTTCTGGGACATAGAAGGCAGAGACACACAGCAGATAAGAGATCAGTAACAGCAGTAGACAGTTATTCTCACATTCTGAACTAAAATGAAATAAGAGCACAAATTAGGCAACATAACCTAAATAGCAAAGGTTATCACATTCAGAAGGCGTGTGTTCTCCGTCTCTCCTAAAAATACAACTTCTCAACTATATCTTCACTTAGCAGTCTGAACTGATTAGAGTTTAATGGAGAGGGCAACAATGTGTACTAAATGTTTCAAGATGAGTTCTTGTATCAATTAATTAAACTTGATTTGTACCTTTCATCCTGGTTGCACTTTGAAGTGCTTCACAGAAGACCAAATAGCTGAAAATCGAGACAGAGCATCAATGCAAATATCTAATCAGCCACTCAGATGGCAGTAACCCAGCACAATTAGGAATGTAGACACGGTCAAGACCTGCCAAAGTTCAAATAGAGCACCAGAATGGGGCTGAAAGGTGATTTAATGGACTTTGAACGTGGCATGGCTGTTGGCTGCTGGACGGGTTGGTCTTAGTATTTTGAAAGCTGCTTATTTGGAGGGATTTTCCCACACAACCACCTCTAGGGTTTACAGAGAATGGTCTGAAAAAGATAAAATATGCCCAGGCTGCTTCAAGCTCAGGAAGGCAACAGTAACTCAAATAGCCACTCACTATAACCAGTGAATGCTGAAGATCATCTCTGAATACATCGAACCTTGAAACAGATCGGCTACTATACTAAAGCTACAATTTGCACAGGCTCACTAAATTTGTATAGTAGAAAATTGGAAAAGTTGTCTGGTCTGATGAGTCTCAATTTCAGCTACAACATTTGGATTGTGGAATCAGATTCTGGCATAAACAACATGAAAGAATGGATCCATCTGGCCTTGTATCAATTTTTCAGGCTGGTGGTGATGATGAAATTCTACTTTCTTTTTATTGTGATTTTTCCTCTAGGATGTGATCAAAGTCCACTTTGCTCTCTTGCGAGCCATTGAAATGAACGTGGTCAGTGGAGGAAGCGGCCTGGGGAAGATCTTTCTCGACTTCAAAGAAAGGTTGGTATCCTGACATTGCTGTGTGGTGTTTGTTCATAGACATCCTGTGCTTTTCTGTGTTCTGTACATGGCGTGTTAAAATCCACTTATAGTTTAGAGGTTGTGGCATTTTTCTGCCTTTACTTTTAAATTTAGGAAGCATCATCAAGTTGAGGATCAGTCAGTGGATTGAAGGGATTAGTGTTCAAGGAAGAAGTCGATTAAAATGAAACGTTTTAATGAAAAAGCTGAGAGAGCATGTCCACCATTGTTGTCCATCAGAGTGTATACTCGAAAGATTGCATTAGCTTGTCAAAATGATATTCCTTTATATTAGTCTCTCCACTTATCCAGCCACTGTCTGTCTGTTTTTCCCACGTATTAGCTGTCCTGTGATTTCTGCTCTTAGGTGCTCAGGAGGTGGTTGCTATATATATTCACATTTAAAAACAATAGAGCTGAAAACTGCCTAAACATTTAACAAATATCTTAATAAGTAACTATCTGTTTGAAGCAAATAATAAACAAATTCCCAAGGGCAGTGAAAATAATTGTCTCCATTTCTGCAAATAGGTCTCAGTCAGTATTCAGAGCTGCTGCCAAATATCTCATTGTTTCACTGGGTTTAATAAAGTAATGTTTTACAAATTAATACAGAAATGACTCGATGAGAAGGTGTTTCCAGCAGTGTGGAGATTAGGAAACCCAGTGAACAGTTAAAGCTGAGGGTTATTGGCAAACAGGATTTTCTCTCAGATGATCTCAATCTCGCCCAGCTGTGGAGCAAAGTGTGGATAATTTGCATCCCTGAGGGGAGCAATGATCCCTGCTAAGGCGACTGCTACATAGCTAATGGTAATGGCCTCGTTTATGATTCCGTACAGTGCTATGGATGTGGCGCTCTTGCGAATAATACAGCCATTACGACGTGAAAGTGAGTCACACAATGCACCGTATGTGTTACCTGTCCTTGCGTCCATAAGTACATTTTCTATTCCTCTGCACAGTGATAGCACAGATACTTTTCCCTCCTCTCTGATGCTTTTAACCGAAAACATTCACAGCACTTCTCTGGGTGACATCAGTTTGCATAGGTAATAGGCTCTTTTCAGGCCTCTTCTTTAAGCCTTAAGGGACCATGTAACATAAAGTCGGTTTGACATAAGGGACTGTATTCCTGTTAAAAGACAGAGACACGCACATACTCTCTCCCTCAGTCTTGCTGTTTCTCCGTCCTCATTAAGCTCATCTTACTCCCTGGTCTGATTCAGCGATGGTAGGAAAATTTAATCTGGCCATAGGTCACTAAAGGACAAGGGGAGGATGTCACATGATCAGACGTTTGTGGAGGCATGTAGTGGTGTTTTAAAAGGGAAAGTGCAGGAAGTAAGTCTCATTGGAAACATCTGTAGTTACATTAATTGTATTGTTTATTGAGGAAATATGGTTCAAGTTTCTTGTTTTTATATATATGTATAAATCTGTGTATTATATATATATATATATATATATATATATATATCTTAGAGAGAGAGATCTTTTCCATCTGTATAGCTTTGGCCATCTATGACCAACACATGCTGCATCTGCTGTATCTGTATCCACATGCTGGATAATATACTAATAACATAATAATATACTGAAATAACAGCCTCCACTTTTCCGTGAAGGATCTACGTCTTTTTGAACATGCCTGCAGGCTTGTCCTACCCATTAAAGTGCCTGTAACATTGGTCACTGATGTAAGATGATAAGTCCCACAGTCAGAATTACAGTTTATCAAAAAATGTTGGATGGAACATTGGACAGTCAATTTATTTCACACAAAACTGGGAACAAATCAACCTGTCTATACACACGATCCTGTATGATGGACAATGTTGTATTGAAGCAAAGCGCTCCATGACACTAAAATCAAATGTTGCTCTACACTAAGATTTCCAGTCTTTTGGACAAACAGAATGATGTTAAAGGGGCAGATACAGTGCTGTAAAAAAATTAAATTTAGTTTAATTCAATGTTATTTAAACTGAATTGCTATATAAACACATTTTATTAATATAACACTAAATCACAGCAACAGGGAAAAGACCCTGCAATAATCCAGAGAAAACCCCAACAATCAGATGAACCCTTTTGAGCAAGCACTTGGCAACAGTGGGAAGGAAAAACTCCCTTTTAACAGGAAGAAACCTCTGGCAGAACCAGGCTCAGGGAGAGGCACCCGTTTGCTGAGACGGGTTGGAGGTGTATTTGCCCCCTTGGTGATTTCTATTTTTTTTTTGCATATTTGTCACACTTAAATGTTTAAGATCATTAAACAAATTTTAAACAGGTAAAAAAAATGTCGTCTTGTTACATCTGGCATAAAACTAACACAGCATTTCATAAAAAAGAACATCATATCAACATGATGGTGGTAGTGTGATGGCAGGCGGCTGTTTTGCTGCTTCAGGACCTGGATGACTTGTGAAGCTGATGGAACCAGGAATTCTGTCTCTACCACAAAATTCTTGAGGAGAGGCTTTCAGTTCAAGAGCATTTGGGTTATGCAGCTGGACAATGATCTGAAACACACCAGCAAGTCCATCGCTAAATGTCTCAAAAAAACTCAAAACACAACCAATTATTAGGTTTACTTTTTCACATAGGGGAAAAAGTCAACCTTTGGATAGCTTTTTTCCTCTTAAAAAATAAGATCATCATTTAAAAACTGCATTTTCTATTTACTCAGGTTTAAAAAAGAAATCAGAAAGGGGACATATACCTTTTCACAGCACTGCATGTTGTTTGGTAAATGGTAACGTCTACTCCTGTTTCGTTCCATTAATATACAGATTTGCTAATGACATAGGACATTGCTACTATTTACCTTTAGCAACATTTGCCACAAAAGAGATGCTGGGTTATTTTAAGACTATTCATTAGATTTGAGGAACCTTTACGTCACAGGCCTTCACTTTCTCAATGTGATTGACATGTAGACCCTCCTCATTATGAGCCACAGTGGTGTCCTGTCTCACCATGGCGATAAACAACAGTGACCAGGGGATTTTTATTCACACAGCAACGCTCTCTTCATTCATCTTGGCAATTTCCTAAGGACCTGGCTTTGCATAATAAATTTGGTTATCTATGCTTGTAAGTCCCTGTGACCTTTACAACAATGTGCTTGTATCGTTTTTTTGCCTCACGTCGGTGCCAAGGATGAAAAGCTTTTTTTGTATTGGTCTGAATGCCATGCTGAAAATGTCACTGGTTTATATGCTCAATTCTTAAACAGTCAAAACCAGGCAGAATGGAAAAGTACACTCAGAGGAAGCTCTATAAACTAAATGGGCATTTAAGTGCCCTCTTGTTGATGCACTCATTTGCAACATTCCCCAACTCATTTCCGGAGTAATCTGACTCCCTGATATCCATGCAGTGCCTAATCATGGCCATGCTATGAGGCTCTTTAGTGGAGGTCTATGCTCTGTGTTCTACTCCATTTGCTGTGTGCTGGATATGTTGAGTAGAGGTGAGAGGGTCCCAATGCCATGTGTCAGAGAATATTAGCTAGTTCCACAGCCTGTCACTTCTGCTTTGCTGGGAGGTTTCCTCAGTTGCCTGACTGGCCTCACAGGGCTCCACAAGAGTGGGGGTGAAGGCTCAGAGCACATTTACTTAAAATTGCATTTCCTGTGAAATAACATGCACGATGGCCACGAGAGGCCAGCACAGCAGGGCAATATCCCTGGCACTGAAAAGAATAAAAACATGAAGTTTCTTCCTGCACTCGCAAACTCCTGTTAGAGAGACAAGGCTGAGATGGTCAGACATGTACAGTGGAGGGATAATGGGCAAAGGATGTTGAATATGGAGCTGTCAGGTAGGCGGAAAAGAGGAAATCTGCATAGAAGATTCATGAAGAGGGTTGGTGTGACAGAAGAGGATGCTAGGGTTAGGGTGAAATGAATGCAGATAATATGCTGTGGCAACCCCTAAAGGGAACAGCTAAAAGAAGATGATCAGGTTTTCCTCAAATCTGTAAAGAAGGAAAAAAACAACAACAACACAGTACTCATCAGTGTGCTAAAACATTAATGGCAGATTTTTGAATGCAAACATTCAAGCACAGATCCAAGTAGAAAACTGGTAGTAATGAATTATCACCTGTTTTTAGCCATGTGTTAAGAGCTGTGGTTAACCACTGAGTGTATTTATCACCATATCACAGACTAATTAGAGCTGGCTGGGTGGGAAGACTGCATGGATGCTTCACTGTGCTTGTGTGTCACTAGCAGTTTGGTTTCACTGTCTCGGTTAAAGAAGATGACATCACTTTCAATTGGCCTCTCACAGTTCAGATGAAAAGCTCGTTATTAAAAATGTTCATGTATCCAAATTTTGTGGTGTCCAAATATAGTCTAAGGAGCTTGGAAAGAAAAGCGTCTGGACTTCTTTAAGTTTCTTGAAGACGTTTCACCTCTCAGTCCAGACGCTTTTCTTTCCAAGCTCCTTAGACTACCATGACCTGGATGACTGAGAACCTTCACAGACATGTCCAAATATAGTTTCTTGTGAGATTAAGTGATTGTGGGGCTGATATTTTGGTCATAAAAATAGATGTAGACAAATTTTTATTCATTTATTGTATAATAGCACCCTATTTTATTTTATATACATACAGAATTTAACTGGTTGACTTTTCAAGATGCTGAACATACAAGCATGGTGATCGAATATAGCAATGTAATTGGAAAACAGCAAGAATATTGTACTTCACTTGACACTGTTCCTTGTTACTTATTAAAATAAGCTTTAAAAACTGTTTGAGTTCCATAAACGTCATTAAAGCTTTGTATAATTACATTTGTAACGAAGAACACCACACTAACCTAAAGAGCACTCAACCCTAGAAATATGAACGTGATGTGAAGCTAGGTTTTGGACAGCTAGTAGATGCTGTGGGAGGTGCCAACACTGAGCTTAAACTCAAGCTATTTGGTGATGGACAGGTGGCCCAGATAAAATAAATGTGCAGCAGAACTAAAGCTCGTAGCTAAAATAGTCCCAAAGACTTGCACACACTGAAGAATGGCCTCATATTAAATCGATCCACACGAGAAAGCAAATCAGTCTTTCATTAAATCACTTTCATTCATTTAGTTCTTGTTATTGTTCTGAGAGAAACATAATTTGGTCATTGAATAGAGTTTGTTTATTAAGGCCATGGATTGGTAATGAAAAGGAAGCAAGCTCTAGCCTTCACGAAACAGGTCTTAAGGACAGTTCTTCCTTAAGTTATGCTTCCTACATAACTTAAAGAGTAGCCATTGTTCTTCATTTTGTTCATGTTCACCAAGTTTTTTAATATTTCTTATAATTCCCATACTGAAATTAAATTGCATCATTTCTTACAATGCTAATACAAAGTCCTTCAAGTTCCATTAGGAGCTGATAATTCACTATAAGATTTGTGGCCTGGCACGTACCACTATGTCCTCACTATATCGCACAGTCTTAAAATTGATCAAGGCCACCATTAATCTTAATCACTATGTCGTCAAAGAGGAGCCGGAGCTGAGGAGAGCTGTCTCCCAGAGTGTGGATCACATCTTAATCAGGGGCTTGTTAGCTCTGGGCTTAACCACAGCTGGAGCCTGCAGGGAGGGCCTTACTCAAACCTCTGTCTGGGCTCCAACTGAAACTCCAGTGATCATCCCTGGTTGATCTCTGCAGAGCAGAGGATAATCACATGGTGAATGGGTTTGACAGAAATGCTGCTTTTAAGGTGAAGATGTTCAGTGTTCTGGGTTTCACATCTGGCATAAGTTGTGTAACTGAAAAAAAAGTTTTGTAACCATGACATTTTAGGACCACTGGAATAGTGCAATGAATCATTTAAAAGGAGACTTTTTGCTTTAATAGTGGAGATTTGTGTTTTCGGAACACTGCATGCAGAATTATTTAAATACCGATTAATGACAGTTTAAACAGACTTGCTTCCTTATTGATTAAAAAACATGAATAGAAATGGTTAACCTTATGTTAAATATAAAATAAATACATAATATGTGTCACTATGTATAACCAGTTTTGTTTCCTGACTGCATCACTACCCTAAGTTCCCTGGTTGGTCTGTTTTTGGTGCCTGTTATTCAGAGCTATCAGAGGCTTGATTAGACTTCAGGGTGCCAGCTCTCTACACCGCCTCGCTCGCTTAAGATTCAGATTAAGAGGCCTATGTGCCAACTCTACCAAGCTGGGCGGGGGTTGCACTACACCAGCCCGTGCCAGTGCCCTACTTTGACTGAGTAAGCGCAAAGAATGTTTGCCACGTGCAGTGGCATCCTCCAGGCAAGATGACTTTGAACTCCCTCCCAGCTGAACCCGTAGATCTATGTCAGTGTCCCATTGTAATATCTAATGAACTCAGCTCTCATATCCTCACTACTCAAAATTAAAAGATTTTTTTCTCTCACACACTGATAAGAGAAGCTCTGCAAACCAACTGATATAAACCCCTGAGTTTCATTAGTGTGCTATGATTATAGCTTATTGGCAAGAGGATGCCACCCCTTCAAATATTTCCCTCGGATGTGAGTATATTTTTAATCATAATACATTTATTCACACATCCATTTATCTGCACCCGTTAGTGCTAAATGACTCTTAAAGCAACTTCCCGAATTATGTTAATAATCTTAAAATGAATATGTTGCCTTAAGGTCCACATACTGCCAAAAGATTCCAGTTCACAGCTAATTGTGGACATTTTTAATCTGTGTTTTAACAAAGATATTATATGTCATAATTTTAGATATTAACACAGGACTTATTAGTCCATATTAACCCTTATTTTTAGACTACAAACACTACACTGAGATTAGAGGTTTTACGAGCCCACTTGCTCCTTTCCTCACAGAGGACGAGCAAAAATATGCAAATCACAATCTCAACTGTCTCCTAAAAACATCAATATTTCATTATTTGGACCTCCAATATTTCTAAGGTCACAGTGGGACATTTGGGAGTGGATGTAGTCATGATCTTAAAAATAAAATAGCTGTAATTAGCAAACCTAACTTTAAAAAAAAATTGCTTCTGTTGTATTCAAGATTATTCTGGGAATTATGCAAAGTGATGTTAATGGGTGTGGCCACATTATTATCCATACCTCTTTAATATACAGATGTAATGTGTGTTTGCCCAAATGTTTTTGTCCTTGTACTGTTTCTGTTGAGAGTATCAGCTGTAAACATTTTTTACAGTCTTCTCATATTTCTTCTGTGGATTCCTAAATGAGGATGAGTTGTAACTGATTAACTGGATTAATGAGTTTTTCACATCCCCAGGTTGTTGATCTATGGTCAGTACTGCAGCCACATGGAGAATGCCCAGAAGAAATTGGACGAGCTAATAGCCACACGGGAGGATGTCAGGATTAAAGTAGAGGTAACATCCATCTCTACACACGCTTCCAATGAATGTCGTACGCAGAATGAGAAAGAAAGGTCATTTAAGTGACTTTTAATGCGGCGTGGTATTTGGTACCAAATGATCTGGTCTCAGTATTTTAAAAACTAATGATCTGCTGGGATTTTACCACTCAACCATCTCTAAACTCTGCAGACAATGACACGAAAAAGTCAAAATATGCTGTGAGCAGTATTTGTCAGGGTGAAAATACCTTCTTCATGCTAGAGGTCAGCGATCATGGCCAGATTGTTTTCTAGCTGATAATAAGGCAACAGTAACTGAAATAAAAGCATGTTACAACCAAGGTATCCAACAACTTCTCTGAATCCAAAATGTGACCAACCTTAAATCAGATGACCACACCATGTGCCAGTCTGGTGAGTCTGGATTTCTGCTGTGACACTTGATCAGAATTTTGCTTCAAAAATAAGATGGCATGGATCTATCCTGCTTGTGCCAACAGCTAAGGCTAGTGATGGTGGAGTAATGGTGTGGGGAACGTTTTCTTGCCACACTTTGGACCCCTTACAGTACCAACTGAGTGTCATTTAAAAACCACAGCCTACCTGAGTATTTTTGCTGATCATGTCCATCCATTTATGACCACAATGTGCCCCTCCTCTAATGGCTGCTTCCACAGGATAATGCACCATGTCAACAAAGCTCACCGGGTTCCAGAGTGTGATGGCCAGCAAAATTATATTTACAAATTGTTAAATGTTCATGCTGACTCCTGGCACCAATCTGTGGAGATACATTATTATATTGCAGCTGCTGGATAGTTGTCCACCTGTTTTGATAAAGCATTATAGCTAGTGTTTTGCCCATGCACCATCTGCAAACACAGGAGAAGAGAAACATATTTCGGTGTATTGCATTACTACTAAATTCATTGTGTGCCAACTACAGAAAAAGGACAAAGTGATACAGTATTTCTTTCAGAAAGTATACGCAAAAACAATGCATCTATTTTATTCATTGGATTAAAATTCAAAAGAAATCTAAAATTTTAGGTCAATCCAGACTTGCAGTCTTAGAGAGTGTATACATGTTCCGAAGAGTTGTACCAACAAAATAGGCTGCTTTAGAATATGGCCATTTCACAATCAAAACCCAGCTCAAAAGTCAAATCTGCTGTTGAATAAACAACGACAATGAGTAAATAATGACTTAAATAAATTCATCAGTGGGGCCAAGCTTTGCCTTTGTTAGGCAGAACCTATAATGAAGTCAGATAGGAAGATAATGTAATTTGCATATTTGCCCCTAGAGCCTTAAAAAATTCAGAACATTTTGTTATACTGAACAAAACGGAATATTAACCAAACAGGGAAGGGTTGTGGTGGATCTTGATTGTATTGTTAAATTTCCTATTGTTAAAAAGATGAAACAAGAGAAAAAGTACCTTTACTGCATAAATCTGGGACATTTTTAGAATCTATGTATACAACAAGATCTCTCTCTCTCAGTGTGCTGCTATGATTTTGTGATGTTATACAGACTGAAAATCCTTAGAAAAGAAATGTAGGAGAGATGGGAAGACAAGTGGGCCGGAGAGTTGATGAGCACAAAAAGCAATACATGTAGCTATACAGGGTAGTAGTAACTGAGATACCCCATTCAAAATAAAGGAGCTTTGTAACAGGCTAAATCAGCTTGTTACTGGTTCAATATAGAAAAGTACTGTTTGTAAAACAGGATAAGCTTTGCTGATACTGCACACTTACAGAAACTGAGTGAAGAAAGATGTACACAGACACCACTGTGAGGGAACCTTATAGGATAATACTAACAAAAGACCGCTTCTTATGGAGCCGAGGCAGAATTTAGGGATATGCACTCATTTGTCAGAGGACGTCCTCAGTCAGTATGCTGCGTAATTGTGTCACAAATAGCTGTCACAACCAGAGTTTTTGTGCCCTGAAAGAATAAACCGGCCTCATTGCTAAAGGAGTGCCTTGTGAATGTGTGGAAGCAACAGCAGCAACACAACAATGTATTCTTAAAAAACAAATGAATACTTGTTTGTAGGAAATTTACAATGCTGTATTATGCAACATGTAATAACTGTGCCACTGCTTGTGTCACTCTTCCACAGGAATGTACAATGAAAGTGCAAGAAGGAAAGTTCAAGCTCCAAGATCTTTTGGTAGTTCCCATGCAGAGGGTGCTGAAGTATCACCTCCTACTAAAGGTAAAATCCAAATCTGTAAAACCTGTTTATGTGTTTACACAGTTTCATTCAAATGTAATTATGATTTTGGCTAAATAGCCGTTGTGCAGCGACCTAGCCTCTAGAGATGACAGTAACTTTCTGGGTGCTTTTCATAAAGGTTTTGAGCTTTTGAGTGAATCAGTCCTGTCAGCGGGGGTTCAGAATTCAGGGTCGTCACGTAGCCTTCAAATAGTTCCTGCAAGTGCTTAGTGGGTAGTTAGAGTGTGTGCTGATAACATACACACTTGTTCTATTTTTAACGTCTTACCTGTTAAAAGTGCATCTCAAACGTCTGTGCTGCTATATCTCTATGGCACAGCTAGTGTATGTTGCTAACCTTCAGATGTAGTAAAGACGCAAAAAAAACAAAACAAAAGGTTTTCTGGAGTTAATGGAAATGACGCAACTCTTCCATCCACCGGTTCTGATTTCAGTAAACGTCTTGCCTCTTTTACTCTTGGCGCAATTGACTCTACACTTAAGCTAAGCTAAATAAGGAATATGTAGGTTTCTTTTGATTTGACCATATTTGGCATCACAGTTTAACTCGACGTCTAATCACCACTCATCAGCGCGTGCTTCAGATGCTGCTAAATCCTTGAAATACAGTACATGCTGCACCCACTTCAAAGAACTTGTATGTGACATTTTCAAAACCATTTTCTGACACCTTTTTGACACTCAGAGTTCAAGGATTTGTGCTGTATACATTTCAGAAAGTTAATAGCTTTCCATCCCAAAAAGCAGATCCGCACTGTAAGATTTTCTTCTTGAGACTTTGTCAGTGAGGTTATGGTTCATCTCTGCTCTGATTTCAAAGGATGCATAACACCACTCTCTTTTATTGCGTGTCTAATGGCAGCGTCAGCTGTCTGGATTTGGTCAGTGCTGTTATGATTTTTTCAGACTTGTACCCTTGTCACATTAACCTATTTTATATACTCTTTTTTTGCCCTTTTGAAAAATTGTTATTTGAAGTGTCACTGAGGCAACACATATTGTTTTGTGGAATTTAACTTAATACAGCTCATCCATGTATCTGCCTTTGCACATTTTTCACTTATTGTTTATGTTGTGTTTTCTGTGCCCTTTAATTCAAATATGTCAGGTGCTGTTGCTAGTCGCAGCTGAAATTAATTACATCAAAGGTGAGGTCTCAAAGTTTAACAGAAGAATGATCACTGGTCGCCTGTCTCCTTGTGTTTATTTATATATTTAAAAGAATACAAAAAGCCACTATAATACAATATTACCCATGATTAATTGACTTAGTATTACGGATGAGCATATGGGTTTATGATGCGGTTTATAATAGCCAGGGGTGGAGGTGAATGCCTTCATCAGGTGACTGTAGGTCCACACAGAGAGCGCCGTGGCATCTGTATTAGTTTGAATCGAACCCCTGCAGGAGTCACAGTGAGCCACTGAGGTCAAATCAACCTTGCAATAATCAGATTAAATACACCCCATTTCACTGCTTCCTGCAGCTTTGCAGTAAAACACTGTTGCACACTGTGGCCTCAGGGCATGTCAGACTGACAAGGCTTGTTTTGGTGTCTATGTGCGTGTTCAGTCCTGCTGAAGGGTACATCTACAGTTGTTGTTATATAGCTATCATCTCAAGAGTGTGAACCCTATTTGATGATAGTGTGCATGGCTCTTTTCTTCATTTATTTAAATTCAACAAATTCAACAATTCTCAGAAAACTTACATCATGATCTTGTGCTATACATGTTGTTGTATATGTTTTGTAGTACAACTGGTTTTCTTTTGCAAATGTAATGCACCTCTTTCTTTAAAGGAGCAGAAGGTTTCTCACATAATACAAGTTATAAGTTTTTTCTTGGTTTTGCTTGTTTGTTGGTGGGAAGCACCTGCTGATAATATTTGAAGTAGGCATGAAAAGCCAGTGAGGGAAATGTCCCGTAGAGTGAAGCTCATTGTTAGTTTGAAATTGGAAGACCCGAAAAAAGGTGATCTCATCCATGTAATAGCATAAGCTTCAAAATATCAGACCGATGATCCATGGTTATGTTATGGTTATGTTAGTACAGGTTAAATTAAGTACTATTGTTATTTTCTAATATACAGCCGGACTTATTTTTCCACCTTATGTATACAGTGTGTTATTCTTTTACTTTCCCACAACCTCACATGCACATTAAGCAACCTTAGCAGTTGCTGATAGTTTGGAAATTTTTGTTGGTTATGCAGCTAGCAGCTAATGTTGCTGCTAATGTCTCTTCATACTGCTAACCTCAAACAGAGAAGGTTTACTTCTTTTTAACTCCATGCTGGTACCTGCCAGCAGTGAAATCTACCATGAAAACATCACTGTAGTGCTTAATGAAATAAACAGAAATTTAAACATTTTTTTAATATGAAAACTAACTGACTGGCATGTTTCACACTGGGTTATGGAGCAGTAACAGGGGCTGCTGTAAAGGGAAGTTATTCTGTTTTCTAATTTGATGACAGACAAAGATGCCATTAATAAATGCTGAATCTCTTCGGGTTTCCCTTCTCTAACTGGTATTACACAGATTGCCGTACTCATATTTGTATTTTTGTTTAAAAGGTTCCTGTACTTACTTTATTTTTATGTTAACTTGTTTGCCTTTTTCTGTGTAATTTTGAGACTGAATTACTCAAAATTACTCAAAATTATTCATCTGTAGTGGTTCAGTCCACAACCTATTTGGGCTGTGGCTTAACCAATTGATCGATCAGCCAGTACGACATCGTTAAATGCTAATTGGTCAGCTTGTTTGTTTGTGAATGTGTGATTGGGCTACTTGGATTTTTTAACGCGATTAAAATTTTTAACACAATTAACCCAGAATGCAGAATGGACAAACTTTGGACAAAGTGCCCAAAATGCGTTGACAGAGGCATTTCAGGGATTTTGAGTCATTCTGCACTCCAGATGGGTTAATTGCGTTGAAAATTTTGATCGCGTTAATCGTGAAGACGGATTAATCCGCATTAACGTTGACAGCCCTAATTTAAACACAAACTGTTTGATATTTTGCAGTGACCCTGATGAGGGCCACAAGCCGAAACGCGTTGGTCACCTAATAAAGTTGTTTCCTAATACTTTAAGCAGAGTCTTCACGTCATCATATTTTTGTTTTGGGGAAAATATTACACAAACAGTTAGCAATACATGATCAAATGATTAGTATGCAGAGGGCATCAAGCTCTGCTGGCAGTAATGTGGAGGTCACTATTAAATGCAGTGTTATTTCCTAGCACCTGAACAGTAAACCCCTTTATGAGTAGCAGCATCTCCACTTTATCAAGCTAACCAGCATATATGCTGATCAGCCTACCAAACCACAGTCAAATCTTTACCCCTAAGTGCAAGCAAGAAAGCATACATAATTATCTTCCCTTTCACATTTGGTTAACTTAAGACACCAAAGAAGCAAAGTAACTTGTTAAACTGGAGTAATACTGGCCAGAAACCCAAGTTAAAATTATGGTTGTTAGATTTAGCTTTTGATGTTAGAAGGGGGAAAAAGGCTTAGTTTTGATTATTTTTTTAGATAATAATCAGACAGGTCAGTTCAAAATCTGAACCATTCATAAGATACATTGCATGCAGCTCTAAAATAAAATTGCAATGTAGTCTAAATATGTACACACCTCTACGAAAGGGTCCTATGGTCTGAAAGTTAGTTCTTTGCATTTTTTTTAAACTAACCAGAAATCTGGGTTAGTAAAACAAAAAACAAGCTGAACTTGGCTGGTTCCTCTCTGCTTGCACTCAAGTTTTTAAAGAGTAGTTTTTAATGTGTTGTTAATGATTTCAGATCTACAGTGTGGAGTTGTCAGATTTTGCCAAGAAAAACAGACACACCTTTGGAGTTTGGGTTTTACAGTTTCTCAAAGTACAAGAACATTTTTCTAACAAAATAAATTCCCTCTGCAGGAACTTTTGAGTCACTCAACTGACCGACCTGAGAGACAACAACTGAAGGAGGCTCTGGAGGCTATGCAGGTGTGTTTGTGTATGTGTGTTTGTGGGTGCTGTTTAAAAAAAAAGTCTTGCAGAATCACCCTCTTAGCTAAAGCTACATAATTACATACAGCCACTGTGTTGCTCAAGTGTTGTAAATACAGTTTGAAATAGCAGATGTCTGAAAGAATGTCTGGCTCTTCCAGGACTTGGCCATGTACATCAACGAAGTTAAGAGAGACAATGAGACACTGAAAAAAATCAGCGAATTCCAAAGTTCAATAGAAAACCTTGTAAGTACTCCACACTTTCCTTGCACCTTGCATTTGTTATCTTTAGAGCAGCTAAGAACATTTTAAAAGTTGTTTTTTGATATAAACACCAACACACTGGCATGTTATCAACAGGTGTATTTGAAGTTTGACAGAAGGATTAGTCTCTGCTCAGAACACCTCTATCTGTCAAAATGCTTTCACATGTCATGATCCTCAGCTATGATAATGTCCTTAATAAATCATGTATGGAAACTGCAAACCGCTCACTTTAATATTTCTATAGCACCCACCTTTTTTCTCTTTTTTCCCCATCTCTCTATCACAATTTCTTTTGTTGTTCCTTGCTGATATGCCAAGTCAACATTCAGTTTTGGTTTGTACATGTGCCACATATACAGTAATGTGTACAGTAAAAGTGCTTTGAATAATTTATACATGTAGCTACTGTGTGTGACTTTCAAAAAAAAGTCAAAGGGAGGATGGAGTGTAGAGCAAATCATAAAGGTTTAGCAAAATTATTTATTAAAAAGTTGCAGAATCTATTGGTTTAGTAGCCTGTTTCTTTGTTTGGTTTTTTTGCGACCTAAGCAGCAGGTGAAGCTGGAGGAGTACGGGAGGCCAAAGATAGATGGAGAACTGAAGGTGTGCTCCATTGTCAACCGAACAAAACAGGACCGGTGAGTCCAAATTCTGCAGTAAAACTAAACTAAACTCTAATAACCATTAGCAACATTTTATCGTTGCCAATATTCAATAAAAATGTATGATTGTCTTCAGGTATATATTCCTCTTTGATAAAGTGGTCATTGTCTGCAAGAGGAAAGGCTATAGCTATGAGCTCAAAGAGATTATTGAGCTGCAATATCATAAAATGTCGGATGACCCAATGAACAACAGAGACATGAAAAAGGTAAGAACATCACGGTTTGAAATGAGACAGAGCACAGCAATTTCTTCAGTGAGATCTTTGTAAAGGTGGCCCAGCCAGTGTAGGCGATAAAGCAGCATGTGTAATCATTACAAATGTTGCCCTTGAGCTGAAGGAGCTTGTTGATGGTAATTTCTGATGTGATTTCAGATGGGGTAATACATTGATGTGTCAAATGTGCATTGTGTTCATTCGTGCTTGTAAAATCATGTAAATGCAATAAAGATCATTTAGGATTCATGAAAACGTACTGCAGTGCACTGGGCATCTGGTCTAACATGGCTTTTTTGTTTTTGGATCTGCATGTGTGCGTACATGTTTGCATGTGTAACTGGGTCTTTCTCTGGTGTCTTTCTTTTTGCATGCTTACCAGTCCTGTGGAAAAATGGTAAGCTCAAATGATCCCCTTATTTAACGCATCTCCTCATATGGGCTTTTTTTTTTTTTTTTTTTTTTTTTTTTGTTTTTGGG